>KZ819810.1:0-49741 GCA_003144235.1 Violaceomyces palustris | reverse complement strand
GCCCGATCTAGCAAGGGCGTGGGAAGATGCTCTTGGAGATGCTTACCAAGCCTCCACTCGAGGGGAAATCTGGGTATGTTGTGTTTGGTGAATTCCGAATTTGCTTCCGACTCGGTTGTTTACCAGGGTGTAGGAGTTTAAACGGGCGGCAGTTAGGTTCCGAAGGGATTGTAAGGCTGGCTCGAGAACTTTGCTTGCTTGCTTCTTTGCTTGCTTCTTTGCTTGCTTCTTTGCTTGCTTCTTTGCCGCCTTCCTTCCTCCCTCCCTTCCTACTCACTACAGAGCTTCCTTCACCTTGTCTCGCTCCCGCCATCTTTCTCTCGCTCCCCTTGATGACCCTTGGTCACTCCCCATCTCGAATCTACCGATTCCCAGCAAGAACCCTAGCCCAACTTTCCTATCTCCATCTGGCCATACCGGTTCAGCTCCCCTGATTCCGCCAATACCATCCATCCCAGCTCATCTCAGTAAGACAGATCAGCACGACCAACACCCTACTTCACTCTTCGCTTATCAAAATGAAACGAGCTTGATCATCCACCTCCCCATCACCCCATCACCCCCTCCCCCTTCTCCATCCCCATCCGCAACTCCTTCTCCCATCCACGGACCTACTTTGGATCTAGTGCCGACCTTGAAGGAAAGGGGATACAGAAGTGAAGGAGGGCAGGAAAGGGTGCTGAAGGAAGAGGAAAAGGGTCTAGGAGCCATCCTCAACCAGCATACAAACGAACAAAACATGGGTCACAAGCACCAGACAGTGCAATGGGTCAAGGCTCACCCTCAGCTCTCGTGGTTCCTCTACACGGCGCCACTAGGAGCGGCTTTGGTAGCCCCCTTGGCGACGCTTCTAGACATCCCCGCCCTCACCCAACCCTGGTACTCTTTCAATGGTCAGAACTTGCCGGATCCTCCCACCAGTCTCATCCTCTCCGCCGTGGGATTGGGATGCAACGTCCTTGCCAACGCCTTGCTCATCCTCAGGTTTCATCCTCGTGCCGCAAGGGTGAGCTCTCCATTCACCCAAAACTCCCCTTCCTTTGCCTTCTCCTCATTCTGTCTTTAATGGAGCCGGTCCCTCGTCTGCCCCACCATTTCCCCTTGTCTCCGCCTCCCCCTTCGCCTCCGTCTCCTTCTCTCTTTCTCACCTGTTTCCCGCTCAGTTTTGGGAGTGGACGACCATCTTCAGCACCATCTTTTGGATCAGCAAAACTGCGATCGCCGTCGCCAACTTGACCGTCTTTGGAATACTGACTAGGAATGGAGATGGTTACGCGTACAACAATGGGTGAGAGTAGCCATGCCAAACCCCCCTCCCCTTCTTCCTGGGTTCCTCCCTCGAGAGGAATCACCTAACGTTCTGATGGCATCTATCTATCTCACGCTCATCTTCATTTCCTTTGTTCCTCTTCCTTCCTCACGAATATTCAGTTTCTGGTGTGCCGTGGTCTCTGTGATTTGCGCCGGCATTGTCAGCATCATGCTGATCTTACCCGCGTAAGTCCATCCAAAACCCCTCCGTATTCTTGCATAAGCATACATCCTTGTATCAAGGACTTTATCAAGGACACGATCACTCCGCTGATTGTTTCCTCCTTTGCCTTGAACTCAACAGAATCATCCGATCCAGCAAATCCGAGACTTCGTTTGTCAAGTACCAGGGCTTGAACTTCATTGCTTCCGAGCTGTCCCTGATTTTCGTCGTTGCGATTCAGGCTCTCGTCTTCTCCAAGGTTGAAGGCTGGGACTTTTTCGATGGGATCTACTTTTCGATCGTCTCCATGTTGACCATCGGTTTCGGAGGTGGGTTCCTTTTCTAACCGGTCCCGAACTTACCTTCCCACAGGCCTTGTTGAGGAGAGCCTTGAGGGAAGAACCAGTTCACTTACCTAAAACGTGGAAACGTGGAATGGCTATCGTTTTAACTCCCCTCAGACTTTTCCCCGACCAAGACCTCCACGAAGATCCTCCTCTTTCCCTTCATGATCCTGCTGATAGCGCTCTTATCGAACCAGGTCAGCATCATAGTAGGATACTTTGGACAGCAGAAGAAGAAGAGGCGAGCCAAGCTGCGGAAGGGTTTGAGGGAGGGCTTCTTGAAAAAGCATCAGAAGGACAAGAGCAGGGGAAGCTCGGCTGATCTGGAGAAAGAGATCGAAAGGCTGGAATTCTTGGCGAGGAGAGAAGCCAACATTCTCGAGATGCTCGACCTCGTCGTCAGCGTGGCTGCCCTGATCGTTTTCTGGATGATCGGTGCCATGATCTACCGTTTCACAGAAGGATGGACTTTTGGCGATGTGAGTGGATAAAGAGAATCGAGAGGGTCGGAAAGGCTTCACTTCTCTTTGCCATGCTTACTGAAGAGTGGTGATTGGATTCGAACTTTCATCCTTGGCGATTGCTTTGGACAGTCGCTTTACTTGTGAGTCGAAGGTCGATTGGGTATTGGGAACGTGGTATCGGAACTGGTCGTGCTTACGGGAGAACAATCCATACTCGTCCTCGGTTCATCCATGAACACCAAAAAAAATCGAAATCAACTATTCTAGCACTTACGTTGCCTTGTAAGTTTGGGATGGTTCTATCTATCGTCTTATACTAGCCTAGCTCGCTTTCGAAATCGCATCCTTTTTGCTCATCTAATTCTGGCCATCACGGCTCCTTCTTTCTAAAAGCTTGACGATCGGCTACGGTGATTTCTCCCCACTTTCGTCGGTGGGAAGGGTTGTCTTCGTAGTCTACGCTCTGACTGCGGTTCCAATCGTCACCTCCTTTGTGGTCCAGACCATTTGCAATGTGGTAAGTCGCGAGCTTACATACCTTACACCCTGATCTCATCAGATCGCCTTCAAGTTTTCCCTCGAAGGATTTGAGCTGATGGCCGTGATCTCACTTCAATCTTCATCCTTGCCACTGAAAACGCTGGACTTTCTCAAGGCCTTCCGCATTGCGAGCCTGATGGCCGAATCGGAAAAGGAAAGGATGGAAGCCTTTCAGAGGTTGGACGGTTCGCATCAGAAAAGGTTCATGTCGCACTCGGAAGCAGTGGTCGCCCAGACCTTGCACTTCTTCCCTCCTTCTGGTGAAAATGAAAGGAAGGATCTCGAAGAAGATGACGAGCAAGAAAAGGAAATCGAAGAGGAGGAGCTAGAAAGAGAGATAGAGGAGGATATCGATGAGGAGCTAGATCAGATCGGCGACAGGGAAGAGGACGGTGACGGCGAAGTGGAAAAACAGGAGCACAAGGAGGTAGACGACGACGTGGGCGGCAAGGAAAAGTCGAAGGAAGAGAAGGACAGACAAAGGGAAGAAGAGATGGTCATCCTCTCCAATGCCTTCAAGCTGGCTTGCTTCCTAGAAGCCCAAGCAAGAGAGCTCTTGATCGAAAATTTACCCTCGGACAGCAAAGCCCGGCTACTGCTCCAAGCTGACGCCGAAATGCAAATGAGGAGCTCCGGTCTGGCGGGTGGCGAAAAGTACCGCAAACTTTGCGACCTCGCTGACTTCGAGATCGATCACGCCATCCGAACGGCTAGAGAGAGACTCTCCGGCAAGAACTCCGTGAAGGCTGGAGGTGATAGCGGTGATGCGGAAGGTGCCGGCAGCAAAGGCATGGAGGAGAAGAGGGATCTGGAAAAGAGGAGTAAGGGGGTTGGAAGAGGAAAGGACTTTGATGGACAGAATGGGCCGACCAAGGGCGACTTTTTTCGATTCTACGCTGAGGAAGAGAAGCGGTTTAAGTCGGATGTGGGTGAGGAAGGTGGAGAATCCTACGACGATCCCGACGAAGACCCAATACGCAAGGAGCTGGTAAAGGCGCTCGACACTGAGGAGGTCCTGTTCAGAAAGGTCCAGAGATACAGGCACACCTTTGCAAGCCTTTTGGCCCACGGCTCCAGGCTGCAGGGTTTGAAAGGCGAGGAAAAGCTGAAGTTTGAAAGGAGGAGTAAGATGGTCGGGTTCGATGACGTCTTGGAGGACAATGGGGTTGGAGGTGGCGTGGAGGAAAGAAGGGAGAGGCGTAAACGAAGGGAGGGGAAGAGTCGGAAGAGGGACGGTGGAGAGAGGACCTCGAATGGGAAAAGCGAGGGATGTGCCGAGAAGGATGATGGGACTCGTGAAGGGTCGGCTGGAGGTCTAAATGGGAGTGGTAGTTCCACACTTCACGAGGAGGCGAGCAAGCAGGAGGAGGAAGCAAGGACCACGTAAGGTCGAATCTGGTATCCTATCGTTCATTCATGTATGTTTATGTTCATCGTCATCGCCGTTTCGCTTGCACAAAGATACTTCCACGACTATTATTTAAGCCCATCAGGGGATTTGGGGGGTTGGGGGGTTGGGGTATGATCGTCTTCAATCGTCATCTCTCAGAAACCGATCCGTGACGTGCTGACTGGCGCGTGTGTCGAATTTTTCTTATCTTTTCTTTCCTATTATCCTCCTGGTTCTCTCAATGGTATATGGATTGGCCGTTGGTCTCGTTTGTCATGATGTTCGTGAAATCGTGAGTGAAAGGTTCCCCTTTATCATTCTCAGGCACTGGTTGCAGGATGCGTAGGTGTGGCGCCCAAAGCGCTCAGAGGAGGTGGGGAAGAATTAACCTTGGTCTTGGCCTTTTTGGCTTTGCTCGAAACGGGGGAGGATTTCTTCGAAGGGGCGAAGACGCCACCGAACCTCCACCAAAGCTGGCTCAAAACGCTAGGCTTGAGGTTCTCAGTTGGCGTCCATCTCAGGTTCACGACGGAAGAGACCAACCTCTGGGGAAGGACGAAGACGACCTGATCGAAGCCTTTCCACACCTTGAAGAGGTTCGGACTTCTTTCGGGGTTGACGAGGTCGATGAAGATGCCGTCCTTGTAATCCGGTTGGGGAACGATGTTGGGTCTACACCACATGCCACCCTCGATCGAGCCGCCACCGACCTGGTTCCAATCCTTACCCTCGTTGAAAGAGTCGTCCTCCTGATTCCAAAGGAGGAACCTCTCGGTCGGAAGGAGAGAATCGAAAGAGCCAGCCTGACTCCAGAGCGAATCCAATCTGGCAGGATCGCTCCTCCTTAGGACGGAGAAGACCTTGCTGGATCGCTTGTCGTAGTGACCACCCACCGTGACCGAGTGGTGGATGGTCTCGTTCGTGTTACCGGACCTTACCATCGACTTCCAGACCACCTCGTCCATCTCCTGCTTGGAGAAGGTCTTGTCGCAGAAGGACCTCGCCTTCTGGAGGAGGGGGAAGAACCTTGAAGGGTGGGGAGGTTGGAGAGCCCAACCCCTCCTACGGTCCTGGGTCCTCTTCAAGAGGTCAAGATCGATCTCGAGCATGGGCCCGCCTGGTCGGTCCACCAGGTTGGCCACCATCCAGGCCAGGCTGATGTCAGAGAGGCCGTGCCAGTTGTAAGACCCTCCCACATCGCTGTGGCAACCCTGGAACCAGCACTGCCTCAAGACCTGACCTTTCCTCAACGTCTCCAAGCGATCCCTAGGCTGGTACCAGAGCGTGGGGAGGAAATCCTTCCTGTCCTCCCCCAGAGACAAAGCCTGGAAGGCGTGTTCGACGTTGGATCCCAGACCAGGGTCGTAGAAATCGAAGAACCTGGTCAGCGCCTTGCTGGAGAAGAAGCCGGGTAAACCCAGAGCCTTTACAGTGTCGAAGACTCCGATCGCTTTGATCCGAGGAGGGACGACCCTCTTGACTCCTTGAGCTTCAGCCTCCCTCCTGGCCTCCTCCCAAGCTTTGGATAGGTCTTGCTCGGAATCTGGCACTCCCTGGACGCCCTTGCTCATGATGGAGGCCGTGGCCGTGGCATCCTCGCTGGGCCAGAACCCGATCGCCTTGAAGAGGACCTCGGAAGCCTCTCGATTCGTTTCAGGATCCTTGGGATCCCTCCTCTGGTAAGCTCTCCAGATTTCGTTAAAGTACCTCAGCTGAGCCTTGGAGAGAACACCGCACCAATTGATGAAACCTGAGAGGGCTCGAGCCGTGTAGGCTCCTCGACTGAAACCGAAGAGGAAGATCTCGTCTCCCTCCACAAAGTTGTCGCAGAGGAAAGAGTAAGCCTCCTCGATCTTATCGCTAAGAGCCGCCCCCGTGGCTCCCTGGTAGGCGTTGAGCAAGGCGCCCTGCGTGGTTCCGACCCCGGATTGGTAGTAGACCAACTGATTGATGGGCTTGGGCAGAAGACCACCACCCTTGCTGGAATCCAGCTCTTCGTAAGAGTAGCCTGTCGGCCGTATGGCTCTTGCCAGCAGGGGGATGTTGGAAAAGAACGAGTCTGACTCGGAGCCTACGGAAGTGGTGGTCGAGGTCGTGGAGACCTCCACCTTGTCCCGAGACTGCCAAGTCCCGTCGCAGAGGATGACCAGCCGTTGCTTTGGTCGGCTAGGAGGGAGGATCGCCTCTGGCCAGAGGGGAGAGCCGTTCGCCCCCCTTCCTTCCACAACCACGGCCTCCACGCCGGTTCCGATCCCTCCATCTCGGTGATCCGAGGAGGAAGGTGAGGTCGGGTTGTTAGTCATGGATCCCCAAGGGGTTCGAAACGGATTCTATTGGTTCTTCGGGCTTGGAAGGGGGGAAGGGGAGATTCGCATTCGGATGAGGGATTTGGAGGGATTCCTCATCCACTTTCGACGAGTGAGGTGTGAGGGGGGACGGATGGGGTGATTGATGGGGGAAGTAAAAGAGGGAGGAGGGGTTGGAGGGGTTGGATGGAGATGGATGTTTTTTTCGGATCCGTCCCACACTTTTCTTCATCCCATCCAAAGATGAAATGAAAGAGTAGCAAGGGAGAGGAAGGGGCAAGGGTGGGGGGAGAGGGACTGGATGCTATGGCACCTTCGATCTTGCCGAACAGGTACTGTATATCCTTATGCATTGTGACGGCGTGGCGGCGGAAGCGGTTCGAGAAGGACAGGCAACCTGATCGTGCTCCGTCACTCTCGTTTCCTCTTCCCCCCCCCCCCCCCCCCCCCCCCCCCCCCCCCCCCTCCCCCCCCCCCCCCCCCCCCCCCCCCACCAAGCCATTGCGGTTCACAAAGAATCAAACAAAAGATATCCCCGAATCCTTACGCTGTCCAGCTCTGCTGAATGGTTTTTTGCGGGTCCCCTTTGCTTCCCTGTTCTTCCGTTACGAAGACTTGCCCAACCCGCCTTTTCTTTTATTTTTGTTCTTGTTTTCATGCGTTGGTGGTCAGCCGATTGCTTGGGCGGGCTCGATCTGGCTTGGCGGGACGTGTGGAGTCAAGTGAGACACCAAGTCCCCTCTCTTTCTCCTTTCCTTCCCCCCTCATCCTACTTCAGAGATCGAATCCCCCACCACATTTGTTCACCTTCCTACCTAACCTTGTTCTCTCTTCCCTTACCCTTTTCTTTCAATGTTACCTCCTCCCCAAGCGTAACGATTCCTGGGAAGGAAAAAGCAAAGAGCTGTTGAAGTTGGTTATCATCATGATGGACGGAGGATTTTTTTTTTGAATGGAACGACTATTACCATCGCCATTGCGCTGAGGGAAGATGGAGAACCTCATAAAGTGACATTGAGGGATGTTTTCATCTTCGCTCCACCTCGTAGGTCCCTACGAACCATGCGATCCTTTTCCGAAGACCCAACGAGCCTTCAATTGATGGAATCTTACCTAGCTTCTCTACACCTAGGGGAGGTAGAAGAGGGAGGCGGTGGCTCGAAGAACTCGAATCAACTTGATATCATGCGGGGTGAGAAACGGTCCCTCATAGAGAGTATTCCCCGTACAGATGTCTTCCAGCATCCATCCACTATCGTCGTGTTCCCGTAGACAATCTTTTCACTGGTTGTAGGGGGAGCGAATACGAATCTCAGTCTCTCAGTCTCTATCTCTCTTCACTCTCTCTCCCGATCGACATGGTTGAGAGAGTAGAGTGTAGAATGGTCCGTTCCCATAAGGTCGAGCGAGCGATTAAGACGCCCCAATCCTCAACCACCTTCTCCTCCTTCTCCAACCCACCACCTTCCCCTGATCTTGTTTCATGAAGAACCTTTTCCAAGAATCGTCAGGGGTTTCCCGCATCTGATTTAGTACGGTTCAACGCTTAAACGAGGGCGGGCGCTTGGGCGAACAGTCGGGAACGGAAAATTCTCGTTCGACTCACCTCCACTTCATACAGTACCCATACTTCCCCCATCGCTTTGGGAAGTAGGTAAGGAGCAACCTTCGTCATGTACCATGCAATTTTCACATTCGCCCAACTCGTTCTCTTTGCATCGAACGGGCACAGGGTTTTTTTGGTTTTTTTTTTTTCATGCTATCCCAACTTCATCATCGTTGGTTACTGGTCCGATCCACTTCCCTTGTTCGGAGAATTTGGTTCCAGGGTTTTTTTTTTTTTTTTCTCCCCCCTTTCTTCCTTCCCTTGGTCTGGAAGGAACGCCTACGAGGGTGACGTTCTCGACTGGTAGCCTTCAAGTACCATCTTTCATCCATCTCCCTTCATGTTGGAGTGGGTTCGCTTAAGCGTGGGGCACCCCTCTAACTACCCCCCTTCCCTCCCCCCTTCCCTTCTCCCCCTGAAGCTTATCAGAAGCCAAGGGTTGACCATGAAGATGAGGAAGAAAGAGGAACTCTTACTCCCCCCCCCCTCCCCTCTTTTCCTTACCCTCTGCCTGATGGATTGTTTGACGGTTCGCTCGTTTCTCTCCAACTCATAAATCCTTGTCCCTACTTCTCTGATAAGCTTCCCCCCTCTCCAAGTCTTTCTCTCTGCCCATCCCTCGTTCCCTCCTTCGCTCACCCAACCTCCTTCCTTTAACGCTCATCATCTTCGCTGAGTCTCCGCCCTAACGATTAGTATAGGATAGTAAGGGGGCAGGCAAGAGGCGCAGAAAACAAAAGGAGGGGGAGAGAGAGAGAGAGAGAGAGAGAGAGAGAGAGAGAGAGAGAGAGAGAGAGAGAGAGAGAGAGAGAGAGAGAGAGAGAGATGGGCGCTCAACCCCAAAATCATTTAGCGCAGTTTTCAAAGACTACCTCCAAGGTCAGAGGCTTGATCGACAACTTTGATTCCAGGGCCGACACAGCGGTTTTTCCACCGAGTCTTGGGTTCGTGCCGAGCAACGGCAGGAGGACACCCGAAGATCCTACGGAGCCCTCCATCCTCAGTCTCACCAATGTCGTAAAACATCCCGAGCCAAAGACTCGTCGCAAGGGTCCGGTACGGTTCGATGGAGGAAGGGTTACTGAAGGAGGATCCTCTGGGTTGCTCTATGCCTACTCTCCTCCTTCTTCTTCCTCCACTCTAGGCTTTGACGCTCACGGGAACGAGGAGAGCGTTTCGGACGAAGACTCCTGCATGGTCAGTGCCGGCAGAGGTCACAGACCGTGTCTTGGTCGTGAATCGGAGGTGGCAACAAACGGCCGTCAAGCGAATTCAACCCCAGTTCACGGATTGGTAGCGAGAGGTGAACCACAGGTGGAGGAGTCGAGATCATGCATTCCAGGAGATCGCGGATTCGATGGAGCGGAGGATCCTTCTCTTTATCTTTCCTCCCACGGAATCGATCCCCGATGGGATCTCCGGCAGGATGAGAGGAGCCGGTGCGTGTATGTCCAAGAAACGTACCCGAATCAAGGTAATTTGCCTCATGATCATCGCCACTCGGATCAAGCAGCGACTGGAAGGGATCGAAAGGGCCCTCAGTCTAGCCTTCCCGGCATTGCTGGTGCTGGTGGCCGTGAGAGGAAGGAATTCTACTACGCTCCTCCACCGGGGTACGACCTTTCTCCTCCAAGCTCCTTCTTCCACGGCGGTCCTCATCCGCCAATGCGAGCCAAGAACGGATTGGGTACGGAGCGAGAGGCTCGATCGGAAAAAGGTCGATGGATACCAAGGTACATGGATCCTCCAAAAGATTGGAGACCCGACTCGGACGGGGATGTCCAAGTGCTTCACGATGAAGGGAGGTGGAGGAGGAAGGGCATCTGGCGCCCTCTCCCAGACGTTCCAGGGGGATGGGCTTGGATACCAAACCACTTGGGAGGCGAAGACGATTGTGCTAGATCAAAGTCAGAGTGGGAGGGAGGATCAGGACCGACGATGATGGCGTTGAAGGGGATCGACTACCTTTTACCCAATCTCCACCACAAGGACTGGACGGTACCTCAGTCCAAGCAGATCCTCACCGCTTGGGCGACGCTCGCCACCCTCCTGGCCGGGACTCAGACGACGTTGCTGACCGTCTTCTTGCCTGCCAAAGCGGGCAAGGCGACCTTGGCCTTTGCCTTCTCGGCTCTGGCTTTCGAGATCTACGGAGCCGTCCTGGCGGCCTTCACCATCATGGCCAGCATCGCCATTCAAGCGCAGGCGGCTTCTCGCGATGGTGAAGTCGAAGCAGCATCCGTACAGCTAGAGGCCCTGAACGACAACGAGTACGATTTGGACAACACCGCCATGAACCATTCAGGGATCAGTAGGAGATCGGTCAGCATACTGGACAAGCTCACCGTCTCGTGTGGTTACATTGTACCCTTGGGAGGGATGTTGGAACTGGCAGGTCTCATGATCTTTGTCTCCTTCAGTCACCCTGGCTGCGTCTCGGGAATCCTGGCTGGGACCGTCGGGTTGTGCTTAGCCAGCACCGTGATCAGCGTGCTTTGGGGGATCGCTCACGAACAGCGCGACAAACTTTGTCGGAGAGAGGGATAAGGGGAAAGGGCGGGGAGACAGAGGCAAAGACAGGCACAGTTGGCCAAGAGAGCAACCTCGGCAAACGCTCTAGCCACGACCGCAACTCCGACATCAGGGCAGGTCA
Organism: Violaceomyces palustris; assembly: GCA_003144235.1. NCBI lineage: Eukaryota > Fungi > Basidiomycota > Ustilaginomycetes > Violaceomycetales > Violaceomycetaceae > Violaceomyces > Violaceomyces palustris. The sequence goes on along the minus strand of KZ819810.1, from coordinate 38,964 downwards.
GGGGCGAGGCAGCATCGATTGCGAGGAGGAGGAGGAGGAGGAGGAGGGTGGTTTCCAGAGCAAGGAATGCCGTGTCAGTGTGGAAGAATGGTGATGTCACGGTCTTTCTTCCTCTTCGCTCCTTTCACACACTATCTCTCTCCACTACCATTTGATTCCCCTTTCTCTTCAAGACTCCTAAGAGGGAAAGAAAAGGAACCCTTTTCACGTTGAGGAACAATAAACCTTGCTTGGTTGAATGACCTGATTGATGAGTCTACTGAACGATAAGTGTGCAACTCACACCTTCAGAACGAGCGCCAGCGCAAGCAAGGCAATCCATTGCGTGTGGCGGTCTCTCTTACCCCCTAGCTGACAACGGGATCACGCAGAGTGGAATGGTGGGCCATTCGGAATCGGGCGAGGGTAGCCATGATCTTTAGCGAGTGTTCGTCAAGTCATCCTGGTGGGTGAAAGGCAGGCCATGTGGAGGCGCGCAGGATCGTTTAGTGAAGGCTAAGTAAAGCTAGGCTAGGCTCGTGATCCCGAAGGCCTTGGCCAGACTCCTTCCTCCACTTGCTATGGCTAGAGTTCAGGCCAAAATACAGTAGGTGGGGGTTGCTTCTTCCTTTGCCTCCATGAGCTCTTCTCACTCTGCTTCCTTCCCGTCGAAAACATTCCGCTTTGGCTCACCTCTTTGCACGCACTTGGCCTGAATGATACCACGATACCTGTCACAGTAAGGCTCGGCTTGCGCGCTTGCCTCCCGTCACCACCTCACTTGGGTCAAAACCTCCCTCTGACTTTTGGGTAAGCAAGCAAGGGATGCCACCGCATACAACAACCAAGAGGACCGCAGAGGGCGAGTCGAGACCACCCACCTCAGACTCGTCCTCCAGCCTCATCCTCTGGAAGCCAAGCTTGGACATTGACCTTGACGTGTGGCTCGATATGAACAAGCCTTCACTCACCCCAAGTTCACCCGGTGGTGACGGGTGGATCTGGGTCACGACCGAAAGGAAGCCAGGAAGGAATCACGTCTTGGGGGAGTTGGACGATTGGAATACGGCGGTCGAACTGGTCGATCTTGCCGTCAAGGAGAGGGAGACGATCAATGTGAGTGGCATCCCCCTATCTGTCTGGGCTTTGATCCCAGGAAGAATGCCAAGGATGGCTTGAAACTTTCCGATCCGACAAGCTTTGAGACGAAACGGATCTCCTGAAACAAAACCATTCATGCTCTCTCACAACTCTTTCGTTAAACCGATCGCCCAAGAATGATCCCACCATCCCACTGAGAGCGTCCAGAGCAAAAGGTGCTTCCAAGAAGCAGAGGAGGATGGAGATCGAAGGCAAGCTGAGGAGCGACCTCGCCGAGCTGGGCAACAAACGCGCAGGTTGGAGGAGCGGCAAATGGATGCTCTTCGTGTCACCAAGCTACGTGGACTACGTCTTTGCAAAGCTGGCAAAGAGCGTCTTCGAGGGATCGCTTTCCCAGTTGCGCAAGGCCCGCTGCTACACGATCAAAGCGGCGACCAAGGATGCAGCCGAGAGAGGAGACGATTCGCATGGATCCAGTTTCATGCGCAACGATGGATCTGGTACCTATTTGATCTGCGTCTACTTCGAAAATGTCTGGAACAAGGAGCATGCTACCGAAGTGTTGAGGTGCCTGATCGAATCCGACGGCGAGAGACCTACGGCCTGCAAACCGGATCTATACACCTTGCTCGGTATCAACTCGAAGCATGAGTCGGGCCTCAGGTCAACCATTTACCAGCCCAAGGAGCTATTCACGTTAGACGAAGTAGAAGAGATGAACAGTAGGTGGCGCAGGAAGACAGAGACCGGGACCGGTGGCGCAAAGATTGTGGTCCGCACCGCGGCTACCAAAAGCCAGAGAATGGAGGACGAAGATGGCTTCCTTTCACCTGGTGGCGAGGAAGGAAGCAAAAGAGGTTCGGGGAGAGCAAGGGCAGGTGCAAAAATAACCAGCCCTACTGACAAGGGAAGCGATTCGCAAGATGAGGAACGAGCCAAGAGTTACCATGGTAAACTAAACGAGGTTGCTTTGAAGGGGATGAGCGAACAGAAACAAGCTCTGAGGGAGGGGGATGTCAGCAATCCGGAAGTTATTCAGAGCGTCAAACGTGATTTTCCAACTAGCCTCAAGGAGAAACCCCACAAAACTTTATCGAAAGAATCAGGTTTGGACGAGAAGAATCAAGGGAAAATGGACGACAGCGAAAGTGATGACGATGACGACGAGGTGGTCCTAAAGCTAAAGAGCAGCAGCCCAGCCAAGAGGAGGAACTTGCCAGGCTCCTGTCCCGCCCCCCCGGTTGACAGGAAAAGCAAACGCGACCTGTGGGGGAGGGAAAGATCAGCTTTAGGTGAAGTGAAGAACTTGACAGAGATGAGCGCCATCTCGGATGACGATGGAGGCGACACGCTTGATGGGTCGTGGGAGTGGAAGAAAGAGAAACAGGGTCAAGACGACAAGTTTCCCTTTCCTCACTTTACCGATAAAGAGGAAGCTCGAGCCTCCACAACAGCAAAGCGGATCGAGTTGGATGAGGGGAGCAGAGGAAGCGCCAGGAAGGGAAGTGTAGGGGATGAAGCTACGGTGGTACCTGGAAACAAGAGAAGGGTACTTCCCTTCTAATCAAGGGGAGAACATCAAATGGTAACCAAGTTGCTTCCCGAATGTCCAAATGCTGATGCCATTCAATGCTGTGAGAAACCTTTTTGAACCATCAAGAGGCCGAATCAAAGTTTCGGTCTGAATGGCGTCAATACGCGAGAATGCACAAAGTCGATTCAATGCCGGTTTCTGGTATATGTCATGCTTATTCACAAAGATGAGTCGAGCGGGACGTCATGGGAAGACCAAGGTTTACGGAGAAGGACGGAAGAAGAAGAAGAAACGGGAGAAGGAAAAGAAGAAGAGGCTAATGTTCCGGAGACAAGTTCGAAAGATCAGGTCAAGAAAAAGAAGAGGTGGGCTATCTTTACTTTCTATCATGCAAAGAAGCCTTTCCTGTCTTCGGACCTCAACCTGCTCATCTTGGTGAGGGCGTGATAGAGTCGGAAAAGCCTCTTGCAATCCTCGTCGTCCGAGTAGGGGTACTTTGCTCCCAAGCAGTAGGCGGCAGAGTATCCCGAGACGATGGCGACCTCGTGCATATTGACCAGCTGCCAGCCTCCCGCAAAGTGCGTGTTGTTCTTGCCGTTGATGGTCCAGAGGAAGGGGACCGTGAAGGCGTAGAGCTGCCAGCGATGCGACTGCTGCTTCCACCACTTTTCCAATATGATCTTGTCCTCCCGGATCTCAGACTTGGTCCACTTTTCCGAGATCTCGCGGTCCAGGAAGATGGTCTGGAAGACGTGGTCCTCCAGGGGTGGCTCCCCTGCCGATCTTCCTGTCGTAGGGTCGACCTTGACCTTGGAGAGCTGAGCTTCTTGCGAGTCACCCTGCTTGCCGTTCGGCCCCTGCCTCTCAGTGGGAGGAGCCTCATCGTCCGTCTTCCTTGCGCCTTCCCCAGCGCCGGGAGAACCTTTGAACTGAGGTTGGTAGTTGGTCAGGTCAAAGCTCATCTCTATCTGAGCCGGATCATCCTCATACATCTTGATCAGATAGAGAGGCTTCCAATTCTTCTCTGCGAACTCGAAAGCCTTCTTTGACTCTTGGTCCGACCGGTTGGCGTTGAACTTGGAGTCGTAGAACATCTCGTAATGCTTCTTCATGTAATCTAGGTCGTTGTGGGTGGTGGTGATATCCCACTTGTAGAGCACGTTCCCCAGCACTTTCCTCTCCTTCCACGTCGCCGACTTTCCGAGAATCTTGAGCGCCGAGTCGGCATCGCATGCCATGATGAGATCGTCAAACACCTCGGTCCTGGACTCCTCGTCACCCTTTTCCAGTGGCTTCCCATCCTTGTTGACCCTCCTCGAGACAACGAGAATGTTGCCACCCAACTTTCTGGCCTCTTTGGTGTTCCTCTGGATCTCAACCACCTCCCTCGAGGTTTCGATCTCGACGTTGCCGTTCCTGGTCACCTCCTTCCTCCACTCGGAGTAGACCCTGCCCAGCTCGGGAAAGGCCATCATGGTGGGGACCGAAGCCAGCAGGCTCTCGTCGCTGAACTCGAACAGCCTCATCGAAGGATCCAGGAAGACCCTCTCGATGATGGCCGAGGAGACGTTCTTTGTCTCGTTTCCCGTCCCGAAGAAGAGCGCCACGAGAGGGTAGACCATCCTCTCCCCAAAGTCGGAGCTAAACCCAAACATCTTCAACATGCGATTAACAGGGATGACGGCAAAGATGGGCTCGAACCTCTTGATGGTCCTTAACGTGCGGCCGAACTTCACAATGTCCGGCTTGAACCTGTCGACAAGGTCTGAAGGGAAGACGTTGGACCAAAACTCTTGGACGCCTTTCCCGAAGCTGATCTGCATGCCCACCTCGGACGACCTGAGACCCAAGGTATGATGGAAGACCTTGAACGTGTTATGGAAGACGGGTGAAGCTCCCTGAACGCCGTCGTTGATGTACTGGGCTCCGTACTTTTCCGGGTCCGGCAGCTGGTACGAAGTAGCCGAACCGCCCAGGGTTGGAGCCTTGTCGTAGAGCGTGGCTTGGAACTTTTCCGGCGAGAGGGAGAAGGACTGGAGGGCCGACATGCCCGAAGCTCCTCCGCCCACCACCAGTACCCTCTTCTTCTTCTGCTTGGATGGTTGATTGTCCGTCGTCATGTTGATTGTGGGGAGATCGTTCGACTTTGTTCGTTCACCTACGCAAGATTCCTTGGAAACCGCAAAAGTGTGAGAAGCGCGTCGAGCTTAACGAGATGGTTGGCAAGCAGAAAGGTATGTGTGGGAGAAGGGGTAGAAGAAGGATGGTGTGAGGAGGGTGTGATTGGTCGATGGTATATTATATAAACGGGTAGTGAGAAGGAGAGCTTTAGGAATCGAGACCCTAGGAAGGGGAGGAGGGAGGTAGGGCCCAGGAACGTTGCCCTTCGGAAAGGATGTCACACTCTCGACTGGATTCAGATTCAGAAATCGATCCGCATCTGAATGCGAATGTAAGGGTTGACTCGTATCATGTCATCAAACGAAGGGGGAGAAGGGATAGAGGAGGTTGAGACAGTGAGTGAGAGAGTGAGTGAACCTTGTTTGACTCAAGGCTGTCTTTGCTGATCAAAGCGGAAAGAGGGGGAGCGAAAACCGTGGAATCGGACGTCACAGCTCATGCAACAACCGATCACCCGTCCATCCCGATCGCTTCCCGATTCCATCTCTCTCCCTTTCGCATACAGCTCGTTCGTAGACTCACCAGAGTCACCACACAGCCTTACCCCACCACTTCCCCTCTTCCGACTTGGGACGAGAAGCGCTCAACCCTTCTCTAAGCTTGCTACCACCTCCCCTGGGAAGGAGGAAGAGAGAAAGGAGGGTCTCTTCCCACTTTTGATCATGCCCTCCTCAATTTCAACCCTAGGTCTACCACCGATGGCAGCATCATCGGCCCCGGGCCTTTCATCATCATCATTGTCATCTTCATCATCGTCATCATCTTCATCATTCAAAGCGAGCTCCCCACCTCTCAAAAGGCAAAGGGATAATCTCACCTTCTCCTCCTCCAGTGTCAAGAACCTCTCCCATTCGAGGAGATTGAAGCCCCATCCCACCATCCTTCCGGACCTGGCGCAAAAGGACCAGCACCTGACCTACAAGCACCTACCCTTCAACGAGACTGACGCCGAAAGGCACGCCAACCTATTCTTGGCCTACATCCAGGAGAACGAGAACTCGTGCGCAGATCTCTCCATCACCAACCTCAACCCCGTGTCGGATGGTGAGAGAGTCGAGGGCTGTCCGCCTTGGGACTTTGCCTGGACGGATGGCTACGTGCTCAGCAAGGATGTCCCTCCAACCAAGAGCATCAAGCCTCACCCTGACGTGAACGGCTTCAAGATCATGGACCAGGAGAGCGAGCTGAAAGGTTGCGACTGTGAGGATGATGAATGCGACCCCAAGACGTGCGCATGCTTGAGGAAAGCTATGACGCTCAATTGGAGTGGAAACTACCACGAGTTCATGGACTTGTGAGTCTATCCTCTCGCTTCGGGCTACCTTTCTTGGGAGGGGTTTGTTGAAAGAGTGGAGGAAAACCACTCATCATTGGTGAAGGAGCGAAATCTGATCTCAAGTCTCGAACCTCAACCCCTCTATCCGTCCTCGACAGCGCCTATGACGAGAACGGTTGCATCCAGAGCTGGTTCCTGATCGGTGCTCCGATCTGGGAGTGCAATTCAAAGTGCGGTTGCTCCTCGAGCTGCCGAAACAGGGTGGTCCAGAAGGGGAGGACCCAACCCCTCGACATCTTCAAGACGCCGAATTTCGGCTGGGGGATCAGGGCCAGGGAGACGATCCCGCAAGGCGCCTTCATCGGAATCTACGCTGGCGAGCTCATCACGGAGAAGGAGAGCGATCATAGGGCGGCAATCTACGACCAGATCGGGAGCACCTACCAGTTCAACCTTGACAATCACATCATCAAGCAGTTTCGATCCAGGGTCTTGGCCCAAGAGATCTGGGCCGAGCAGGGGATCCTAGGCTTTGTCAGCGAGAAGGACCTCCAGGAAAAGATGAGGGTCATGGAGGACAACGTCGCGAGGCTCGAGAGGGAGAGGTACATCGATGAGACGCTATCAAGGAAGGAGGAAAAGGCCAAGCGGTCGGGAAAGTGGAACGAAGGACTGGAGCGGCAGTTCGTCGAGGTGAGAAGGAAAAGCTTTGAGCAGGTCTCGAGGTTGAACAAGGACGAAAGGCAAGAGGCCTCGGTCTGGGAGAGGAGGTTGGAGCAGATGGAGGAAGGTGGGGAACTGGTCATCGACGCCGGTCTGTGGGGGAACCTGACCAGGTTCCTCAACCACTCTTGCGATCCCAACCTCTTCATGTACCCAGTCTGGACCGAGGAGCCCAGCATCTACCGACCCTTCCTCGCCTTCTTCTCAAGGAGGGTGATCGAAGCCGGGGAGGAGCTGACGTTCGACTACAAGGGTGGAGCGACCGAGGACGACGAGGAGGAGGACCCGTTGCTCAGGGATGAGGAGGAGGAGGAGGACAAGAGGAAGGCGGAGGAGGAATTGATGAACACCGATGGAGCCCAGGAGGTCCACAAGGGCAAGGTCCAAGCGATGAAGTGCCTATGCGGCGCTTTCAACTGTAGGAAGACGGTCTTCAAATGAAGGGGGAAAGTGGAAGGGAAGAGGTAGTCCTTCCCTCTCGCACACTTACCACTCGGTTCCTCTTATCCTTCCTTTCATTTTTCTCTCTCGTTTTACCCCCTTCTCTCCTGATCTCAACACCCGCTTCTTCCCATCCCCACACATACCCTTTGGATCCTAGATCCGACCTCATGTACTCATCACCCTTGGTAAGAATGAGTCTCTCACATGAAGGAAGAGGGGGACAAACTCGTATGACCAAGGAGAGGAACAGGGCAGAATCAACTTGTGTTTGCACGTTCACACTTAAAAACCTCTCTTATCTCAAGTATTTTCTTGCCTCCATTCTACTCTTATTGCATTTATTCATGTCGTTGTCATTATAATTCTTCCAATTCTTCATCTTTCGTACACTTATGTACAGACATTATCTTCTTATCTACCACATCATAATCTTTCTCATTTACTTAAGAAAGCCAAAATTTCTCAGAAGTCAAATTTTCAACCAAAAAGGTATAAAAAGACTCAGTTTCAATACATTCTCTTTGATCTTTTAAAAAAGTAACTTACATGGCTCTCTTTCGATTTGCTTTTGAAATTCTTGTCTCGTCACTTTTAATATAAATAATTTACTGCTTCAAACAATTCAGAAAAGGTTGGAAAAACTCGACTTGAACTACGAGCAAAATGAAGCTTTCGGGACATGAACTCTTGTTTTTGATTATTTTAAGCCTTTGCAGTTCTATCATAGCCATGCCTCCAAAAACTCGAGATTTCATTTCACAGATAGGCAGAACTACTGAGATTGTAGATGATGAGAGTAGTCAAGTGAATGAGTTGAATTCTAAAATAAAACAACGAATTTCGATGAATTTTGAAATATTGAGAGAAGCTAAAAGAAAAGTCGAATTCATAGAAGATCTTCCCCTAAACTCTTCTTCTGAGAATCAAGTATTGAAGAAAGAGGATTCAAAACCTATGATAAGTGAACAGCTTAAATCTGTTGAAAAAAAATTGAATGAAATCAATGAAATGCATGAACTTGGAGTGTTCATGATTTTCCCTGAAAGGATCAATAAAAAGTTTCAGTAAGTTCAGAAGAATGTTCAACTTTTTGGGAAACAAGATAAAATCAACCTCTGATTTGAGCTTTGCAATTTTTGATAGAGACATTGAGGAAGAATTAGAGGCAGTGAGACTCCTGTTCTCTCAAGAGACTTGAATTGAAGGTCAAGTTTATATTTCTCTTTTGCTTTTCAGCATATTTTAAAAAAAAGAAAAAAAAATTTGAATGCGTCTATTAATATGCAGTCAGTTTACAATTTAAATCCATTCTTCTTAAAGAAGAATTTAGTTCTGGTGATGTAATGCAAGAGTATACAAGGTTTTGCTTCTTTAATTATTCCCTCTCTTTCTCCCCACTGGATCATACGACCTTATCACTTTAATACCTTTCCTTGTAAATTTTCAGCGGAGTAGGAAACTGAATTGTATAATTCATCTATTCTCCTCACCTAACGCAGAGTCACCTGATCCAGATTGACTTCTGATGTGATCTCTGGTAGTTTGCATGACATTCAAAACTTTCTTTTTTCTTTTTCTCTTGATCTTCTGTTAGGCATCTATCAACTCACTCCTGTATTCAAAGAGTACTTTCCTGGATTTCAAGAGATTAAGTCAGGGAATTCCTCAAAGGGTAGGAACGAGATAGAAGTAAGGGATTTTACTCTTGTACTCAAGTGAATCTTATATATCCTTTAGGCATGGTACAGAAGTTACAGTAAAATACATTGCTCTTTCTTGTCTATCATTTATAAATTTTTCTTGTTGCATGAAGAATGTGAAAATTTCTTATAGATTAAATTTTCAAACCATTGAGTATAAAAAGAGATGGTTTTGATAAATTCTTTCTCATCTTTAAGAGAAATTGTTTTCAATATCTCTCTTTACCTTTCCTTTCAAGATTTTCATTGCTTATTTTTTTGAAAATAATTATAACTGAGTTTTTTTTTTGATACTTATTTATAAATTTAGAAAAAGGTTCAGAAATTCAACCTGAACTTCTACTAAATGAAGTCTTTGAAATGTGAATTATTTTTTATTTTTCTTCTAAGCCTCTATGGTTTTACCAAAGCAGTACCACCAAAATTGCAAAGTTTCATCTCACAGATGAATAGGAATACTGAAATTGTAACTAGAGATATTAGCCAAATCTTTGAAGCAAATCTCAAAATAAACGAACAGATTTTGAAAAATATTCAAAAATTAGAAGAACTTGAAAATAAAACTTTATCTGTAAAAGATCTTCCTATAAATTCGGCATGTGAGAATCAAGTATTAAGAAAAGAGCATTCAATACCTATGATAATAAAACATCTTAAAGCTATCAAAAAAGAATTAAGTAAAATTAATGTAGAACATAGTCATAAACCAGGATTTTCATCAATTTATCAAAATAATATTAGACAAAAATTATTGTGAGTTTGTAAAGATGTTTAGATTTTGCGAAACATAATTTAGTTTCTGATTTTGACTTTTAATTTTGATAGAGCCATTGAGAACCAACTGGGTACAGTAGATCTCCTTCTTCCTAAAGAAACCTAAATTTAAGATTAGATTTTTTTTGCATTTGAAATAGTTGAAGTATACTTGAACTCAATTAGGCCAATTTAGTTCCAAAGGTTATTTTAGTTCAAAGCTTCTTCTGAGTTAGACTAAATTAGGCTGGTACTAATTTAGTCTAGAAACTTTCTTATCTCATCCTTCCCTTTTAGCCCCAATTTTCCTTATGCTCTCTCTACCCTTTACTCATGTACCACATCACACATCACTCTTGTATCTTTTGGTTAAGATTGATGTATTTTACTGAAGCCCCCACACAATACCTAAAAGGTATATAAGATGTAGTTTAGATACATATTATTTTCACTCCCTTAAGCAAGTAATACACACAGCTCTGTTCTCAATTTTCAACTTTTTGTAATAAAACCTAGTGTCTGATTTCAAATTTACTATCTTGACAGAGAGATTGAGGAACAACTTTGTAGAGTGGGTCATCTACTTTCTTAAGGGATATAAATTAAAGGTCAGTTTTTTTTCTTTTCTTTTTTTTTTGGGTTTGAGAGAATGAATGAGCTTTGCTTTGCTAGAAAAAAGGAATGATTTGGAAAACTTCTATTGATATGTAAACAAATCTGCTATCTAAATGCTTTTTTGAAGCAATCTCTTTAGTCTAGAAGACGTGGTGTAAGGTTGCACTAGGGTTTGACCCCTCTCCTGTTATCTCTCTCTTTTTGTACTTGATCACATGACCTGGCAAATCCTGTTTTTTTCTCTGTCAAATTTTGGCTGACTGGTGATTTGAACTGTGTGGTGCTTCTGTTCCCCTTGCCTGATACATTGTCTCCAGATCTATGATGACTTGTTGTTCAAGGAAGGGGTGATTGAGGGACAACTAGCGAGAGTGTCAAAGTATGGAGATCCAGTTCTGAGTGTATTGGGATGAGATCGGGAGAGCTCAGATGAGGAGAGAAAGAGTGGTATGCTACGGTAACAACAAAGATGGGAAAATTCCTTATTATTCCATGTTCTGACAATGGTGAGTTGTCATCTATTTATGTCTTCTACATGTCTGCGTTAGAGATGACTGTTCTGGTCATCGTTTGCTGTGGAAACTAAGGGGAGAGGTAAGGGGATCGCCTAGTTCTGCTCTGGCAGTTCCTGTCGTTCTTCACATCTTCCGCCCTCTCGTCATGTACCTGAATCCTGATAGCTGACAGGGCGGAAGATCTCCTATCCCTGTTTTGACTGTCCCATAGTGCTCGCAGAGAGACAGGTTTGCGCAACGTTCTTCCGAGGTCACTTACTCATTGTCAAGGAAACCTCGGTATCATTTATCCTCAGAGTTCAGATTCTGGGGTGTAGGGCCCTTGTTCCTGGCAGAGAAGGACCTTGTTCTATCTCGGAAATCTCCTGAGGACCCTAGGGAAGGAAGAAGATCTTCATTTGTTCCTAAACCATGGTTTTGAGGGTGTCTGTGGGTAGAACGATGGTTTCGAACTGTCTTGGCGGCAGAAAGTATGGGTGTTGTGGTGGTAGTAGATGGACTCGCAATTTTACTTGACGTCTTGATCGATGTTGTACGTGACAAGATCGGTGATCTGATCGGGTGATTGCACGTGACTGTCCTTGTCAGGAGATCGCTTGAGCAGGGATCGATTGAGGGAACTTCAACACTTGTGACCTGACCTCTGGATTTCTGAGGTCAGGTAGTTTTTTTATCATTTTGTCCTTTCTCTTCTCTACTTCTCCATGTCTTCTATTCCACATCTAACCACTTGACCCTGTATTGAGCCTGTATGCAGGTAGCACTTTTTTGGAATCCAAAAGATCAAGCCAGTGAAGTTCCCACATTACACATGACCAGGATAGAAGTGAGGGATCCAAGTCTTTCACAGGCCATGGCTTGTAGCATGATGCTCTATGAATAAGAAATTGCAACGGACTTGTCCTTGAAGGTAGGGTTGGGTCATCGATCTAAGATATGGCTGAAGTTGAAGAGAGACATGTATGGCAAGAGGATGAGAGAGCTTCCCTGTTGGCGAAACACGATTAACGCTCAGACACAATTTCGCTCCTGCGGTCTGAGCAGAGGAAACGATCGCATTCTTGACTGTGGATAGAGAGTGAAGAGAGTGAGAGAGAACAGAGAAAGAGAGTGACCTGGGGCGGTGGTCTGAACAGGGAGCAGCAGCAACGGAACAGGCTAAAGCGTGTATGGGTAAGGTTCGAAGATACCTTCCTCATCCCACCGACCACCACGTCCGTTTTCACCCCAAGAATCGCCTCCGTGAAATCGTTCGTAGTTTGATGCAAACCTTTCGACCCTGTCAAAACTCGCATTGTGAACCACCCTAAGCTCATCAGACCTTGCCTTCTTCAAAAAGCTGAAGAAAGGGAAAGGGCAAGAAAGGTGGAAACAGAATTTGGATGTGGTTAGCGGTCAGCGAACGTCTCTATCTAACGCCATGACTTTCCCAAAGTACAACGATCCGCTACCCCCCGAAGCTCTCAGGCAGGACGCTTTGGATATGTCCTTCGGGATTCCCAAGCAGGAATTTTACCCTCATCATCATCGCATGCAAGGCGAAGAGGGACAGGGACAGAAGCAGGTGGAAATCGATGACCTGATCCCTTCCACGGTGGTGACTCAAGCCGCGAGTAAGTACTGTCGGCCATACGATCATACCATCGGAGGGGCTGGAGGGGAAGATAAAGTGCGTAGCAATGCTCTAGCTGAAGTTTAGGCATGTATTCTTCTTATCCTGATCGAACTTCAAAAGCTTTTCCCGGACTCCACGTCGTTCGGCAGCTCACCAACCTGCGATCCAGGGTTAGAGCGGTCGTTTCGAATGAGAGAGAGGAGAGGATGATCAAATCCACCCCTCCATTGGATGGGGAGCCAAACCTTATTGAAACCTTCTTGAATCCCAGGCTTGAGGATGAGGATGGGTGGGATGTGGTCGTCAGAGGTGAGTGTATGCGAGCCGTTTGGATCTCCTTGCGAATTTCCTTCTAGTTCCTCGATTTTCCACAGCCCGTTCCCGTTGGATTCCTGACTTAGTTGGACGATGGGGTTATAGGTGCCACCCATATCGTTCACTTTGCTTCGCCCCGACCCCAGCCCGAAGAGCTGAACGGAACATCTGGAGAACAGTTGATCCTCACGCCAGGCATTGATGGCACGATCGCTCTGCTGCGTTCCGCATTGAGGCTTTCGAACGACGAGGAGCCCGTCGACGGAGGAGGGGGTGAAGTAGCGTCGGAAACATCTATCGAAAAGATGGTCATCATCTCATCCCTTGCCTCACTCGAGAACCTCGAGCACTTTGACAGGATGACCAACTTTAGCGTGAGTTACAAAGGGGTTTCCCCTCACCTCGGGAGCAGGATGTCACAAGTACCATTGCTCATTTCTTGAGCTGGCCTACTTCCTTGGGATGCTCTGAACAATGCCGGATCCCAGTCAATTACTCGGGATATGGCTGGTGCCATTTCCGATCCCCAGGAAATCGACCTCGTTTTCGGAGCTTGCAAGTGAGACTCTCTGAGCTCGCAGCAGGATGGAATCAAGTGCGATGAGAACTGATGCAAGGCACTCGCATCCGTGGGCTCTTCCTCAGTTCAATAGCAGAGCAGGCGTGCTGGACCTGCTTTGATTCTTTCAAGTCTCAGCCATTCCAGATGACCTCTCTCCTCCCGGTCAACATGTGCGGGCCAGAGGTTATACCCGGGCTCCTGAGAGACGACAATTACAGGATCTACCTTGGGACGCAGGGCTCCAAGGTGAACCACTTGGGTCATTGGGTCGATGTTCGAGATGTTGCTGATGCTGCTTGCGAAGCCCTTTTCAGCGACGTGGACCATTCCAATGGCTTCCGGTACCTTATCAGTGCTGGACCGGTGAGTTGAAGACGAATCCCGACGAGCTGGTTTTTCCTTTTATCCGTTTCTTGCTCTCTCATTCCCCCCCGAACTTCTTTCCCCAAACCAACCAACCGCTCCGACCACTTCGTTCAGTATTCGCTTTCTGAGGTGAGTGTCTGGAGATCTGAGGAGTCCTCTCTTCTTTACCGTAGGGTGGATTTTCTGCCGTAGTCTGCTCACTAAGTCGATGTCTTGTTTGGAGATCCAGCTGGCGAGGATCGTTCGAGAACAGACTGGGATCATCCAACAGTCCCAGCGTCTCTGTCCTGTGAGTGAATTATGGCTAGGCAGGTAATCTCCCAGCTAGGTCGAATGCAAAGTACACTGCATGGGCTGTAGAAAGTATCCCTTAACACCGGAATCGCTTTCTTTCCTTCACGCTACTTGCTCTTCAGCCGTCACTTAGCCCGTTCGAGGATGAAGTGGGCGATTCGGAGGACCTGGGTCTGGACGATCCAGAAGACCCAGAAGACCCGGAGGTGTCCGCTCCCGCGCTCGACAGCACACCATCGATAAGGGACCTGGGATGCCAGTACAACTCGGTCGAGATCGCGGCCACCCAGGCGTTCTCTTCTCTCCTGGGAACCTGTCTTGGCGACAAGCTCGGCATTAAGGCTCAGAGCTTGTGAAGGTGCAAAGATCGTCTTCAAATCTGGATGAGATCATCCCTTCCACTCCCTCCCATGATGGCTCTCTGCCGACTGCCGCATGTCGACACCCTTGTTCAGGGCCCACGCACTCGGGATCACACCTTTGTGTTTCTTGGTCAGTCGTCCGCTTCGGATCACCACCCCTTGTCCATGGAACGAGTTCGGATCGTATTTCCACTTCGCCTTTTTCACCTGGCCCCAAAACGTGATGAACCTCGGCTCTGGCGAGTTGCGAGTTTGTACAGATTGGATTGTGATTGCGATGATGGAGATGATGGTGATCCTGCAAGAAAAATCATGTTTGCCGCGCTTCTTTTTGGCCCGTGACTTGTGACATGCTGCCAACTTGCATGAACTGCCAAAGCCACCTCGGATCCATGTGAAAGAGGAGAGAGCCAAAAAAGGGTGAACAAGCCTGAAGTAGAATGAAGGTCCGAGCGTCTGTCTGGTCTTCCCCTCTTTCTACTGCAGTGGGTGTGATTTTGGTTGTTGAAACACACTTTGTCCTTTTTCTACTTGGTCCGGGGAGCTGGGGCCCCGACCCGGCCAAGGCAGGCATTTGCTAAAATCGGGGGTGAGGCTCTTCGACCAAAGTACAAGCGCACGCACACACACACAACTCTTTCACCAACCACATTCACACACATTCACCAAAGTTTCGATAGTCATCGCCACCGCCACCGCCGCCACCCGCTACCATCCAAAGGAAAAAGGTGGCCCACTTATCGCACCAGAGTTTGCATCGTCAATATCACCTTCCAAACGCGTGGTGACCCCCGTATCAGCTCTCGATCTATCCAAGGCAAGAAAACAGAAATGGTCTGGCCTTTCACCTCGTCCGAGCACCAGCTCTCCATCTCATCCCACATCAACAAGAGGGACCTCTCCCTCTACAAACCTCTCTCACCAGGATCCGACAAAGAGGTAGCAAGGCTCAAGCTCGAATCGATCAGCATTGACCAGTTGGACCCCTTGGAGAGGGAGATCATTCAGTCTGACATCACAGACATCGTCCAGGGGATCAAGTCGAAAAGGTGGACCTCAACAAACGTCCTTCACGCATTTTTCAAGAACGCAAGGAAAGCGCACCGGAGGATCAACTGCCTGACAGAGAGTGGGTATGCGGGTTGGGAGTTTGATAGAGAGAGAGAGAGGCAGAGGGGCAGAGAGAGGCAGAGGGAAGTGGGGAGGGAAGAGTGGCGCGGGGTCGATTCCTATCGCATCCCAAGATGATGGTAGCTAACCCTCGAACTCTGTCCACAAAATGCTCCTTCACCCGACCAGTCGCCTTTGAGACTGCCTCGATCAAGGCAGCCGATCTGGATCGCCACTTTGCCGAGACAGGAGAGCTGGTTGGACCCCTTCATGGGGTTCCAATCTCGTTCAAAGGTGAATCTCTTCCTTTCCTCGCTCTCTCTTCACGAACTTCACTGATGAGGGAAGAAAGCTACGTGGAGTGGGAGTGTAATGGTCACAGACCACATGCGAGATAATCGGTCTGAAACTCCTCTCCCCATGCCACAGAGTTGTTCCACATCAAGGGAACACAGATGACATTGGGTTTCTCTTCCTGGCTTTCCCGGCCTATTTCAGATAAGTCGTCTTCCATGGTCATGCTCATGGAGCACTTGGGTGGCGTCCCCTTCGTCAAGACCAACGTCCCTCAGACTATGCTTGCGTTCGAATGCAACAATCCCCTATACGGACGCACTCTGAACCCTTACTCGCCCGACCACACTTGCGGAGGATCGTCTGGAGGGGAGGCGGCCTTGTTGGCTTGTGATGGCTCGCCACTGGGTCTGGGCTCCGACATTGGGGGAAGCTTGAGAATCCCTGTGGGCTACTGTGGCGTCTATTCGATCAAGCCCAGTGTTGGGAGGTTCCCTAAGGCCAACGGCGCCGACTTTGCAAAAGGGTTCGAGGGGGTCAAGGTCGTGGAGGGCCCCATCTGCAGGTCGGCCAAGGATCTGGAGTTGATCTACACAAAGATGGTCGAGACTTTCCAGATCCCCAAGGTCGCTGAAGAGAAGGAAGGAAGCGACGAGGCGGTCGAACTCGAGCTCAAGTACGAATCTCTCATGGACAAACTCGGAGCCGAAGGAAACCAGTTCCAGTCTCTGCGTCCGGCTTGGCTGGATCCCTTGAGGGTGGCTAAGGTCAGAGGGAGGCCGTTGAGGATCGGCTACTACTACACTGACGGCTTCATCAAGACCACCCCAGCCTGCTACCGGGCCGTAGATGAGGCCGTCGAATCCCTCAGGTCCAAGTACAGCGACAAGGAAGTGAAGCTGGTCAAGATTCCGGTATCGCTCCTTGGAGCCCTCGAGTCACTCACCCTCTTCACCGGCATGACCTCGTCGGATGGGTACGACATGTTGACCGACCCCCACCTTGGCAAGGACAAGGCTGACCCGACCCTCTTCCTACCCTTGCTCCTGGCGAGGATGTCCAAGCTGACGAGGTCTGTACTGGCCTTTGTCGCAAGTTTCCTGCTCAGAGACTGGATGCTCGCCTTGACCATCAAGGCCATGGGCAGAAAGTCGACCAAGGACTATCAGAAACTCGTGGCCAAGAGGGACGAGTTTAGAGAAAAGTGGCACGAGAGGGTCTGGAAGAATCTCGATCTGGATGGGATCATCGCGTGAGTAAAAGACAACCCCTTCCCTCCACTAATGCCTGTCTCTCCGAGCTTCTGAACCTCGTGCCATCAACGTTTTTATGGGACCAAAACAGCCCTGTGCAAGCTTCCCCTGCGGTTCCGCACAAGGGCGCGACCAATCTATCGATGCTGTGCAGCAGCACGGTGCTCTACAACATCCTCGACTGCGCCGTCACCATCTGCCCGGTGACCAGGGTCGACCGATCACTCGACTACTTTAAGGAGAAGGACGACATCGAATCCAAGAGCGAAGAGGGGCGAAAGAGGTACAGGACCTGGAAGGAGGATAAGGAGCAGAACGCCTGCTCCCACCTGGTCAACTTTGAGCTCTACACCAAGGGCGTCTACGACGCGGTCAAGATGGATGGCCTCCCCGTCGGAGTTCAAGTCGTGAGTGATTGTAGAGGCAAGGGAAGGGGTGTGTTGGAATGTCTTTTGGCTGGCATGCTTTTTGTAATTCTGACTGGACCACTGGCTTTGTCACCTCTTTCGGGTCCACCCTCTTCCCCCTTCTCCCACCTTTGGAACCTTTTCGGTCGCACTCACCCTTCACAGGTCACCAAACCGTACGAGGAAGAGAAAGCGATCGGCCTTCTCAAGCTCTTGGATCAGGCGCTCCCTGAGAAGGAGGAGAGAGGAAAGGAGTGGAAAGACCTCAAGAGCGGCAAGGTGGTGAAGGGGTTGGGTCTCGGAGTTTACAGTCTAGGTATGGATTAGACTGGATTGTGGTGAAGAGCTCACCTCTTCCCTGTTGCCTTCCTTAAGAATCGGAAATTATATCAAAGCTTTCTCTCATCAGCCGCAAAAAAAAAAAGGGAAAAGAACTTGAAGCTGTACCCTGTGCGCTGAGGTACTGCATGCACGCAGATTACAATCGAATCCACCCCCATCCTCACTGCCTGAAATCTCTCTATCGTGCGAAAATTTACAGTGTTGCCAAGTCCACCCCTTTCTTGGAACGAGGGACCTTCACCGCCGGGATGACCGAGAGGCGATAACCTGATCGACCCTCTGCTGGAAAGCGTCCATCATCTTGGTAGACATGAGTTCCAAGACCTGACCTGCGACGGAGGCGTAGAGGGGATTCTTGAAGCTGAATTGGATGTCGAATCGAATCCTGGTCGAGGGGGAGGAAGGCAGCGAACCTTGATGGCGGCTCAAGTCCTCGAAAGACCATTCGGTCCTGAGGTGACTGAAGATGGGGTTCTGAGGGGTTGAAGTCGCCTTCGAAGAAAGAGAGGAGGGGAACCAAGGTTTCAGCAGGGAGTGGGGGAAGACCAAGACTCCATGAGGGGGAAGGTTGGGGATGAAAAACTCACAACGACCCAATCCGACTTCTTCATCCTGACCTCGGAGGTGTAACTCTCGTTGAAGGAGCCGAAACCGACCGTAAGCTCGGCAAGCTGAACCTGCGTAGCTCCATCCTCCGGAACGAGACCTTGTTCCCTCATCCTCTTGAACCTAGGTTCCTCACCCAACACCCTGGAGGATCGACAGTAAGGGATGAATTGGTGGTAACTTTGAACGTCGCTGACGATCTCGTAGAGGAGATCTTTCGGGACGCTTGAAGGGGTTGAGGATTTTTGGTGGTGGGGGGTGGGGGGGGGGGGGGGGGGGGAGGAAAGCTTTAATCGTCATTCCAACGTCTTCGCTACCTTTGGTTCAGGAAACATGTGCGTGGTGGGGTTCAAGGAGGGACTCACTTCAAATCCTTCTCGGTCCTGTAGACCTGATGGCCTCTCTCGTCGATCGAACCTCCTCCTCTTTCCCTTACAGCGCTGACGGCTTCCGAAGCCAACTTTCCAAGATCCGGTAGGGAGAAGAAGCTTCTCCTACTCGTCTTCATCGCGTTCCTCTCGGTCCTCCCCTCTTCCTTCCCAATTCTCCTCTCGATGGATCTCACGGTGGTCGCCAGGTTGGAGAATTGCCTTCGTTGAGCTCCCGAAAAGCTTGGGTGTTGGGACTTGACCGCCGACGCCTCCGGCGGTTGACCGCTTCGGACGCCCTCCTCCTCCACCTCTTGGAATCTTGTAGCAGGTGGAGGATCGGATGGGTCTAGTTCTTGACCATCCTCCTTCCAACCCGCAAGCCTCCTTATGCCGTGGACTCCGACCGAACCCTGGACGCTCGAGTCTTCGATGGCTTTGCAGACCGCCTTAGCCACCGTGTCGACGTGAAGCGGGGGTAGCGTCAGAAGCCGAGAGAGGGGTCTCCAGGATTCAGGGACCAGCTTGCTGCTGGAGAGGAACTCTGCCGGGGTGGGGATCGGTAGGGGTAAAGGAGGTTTCGAGTGGAACGTCGACGAGAGATCCAGCAAGGCGGCTGGTAGGGTGGAGATGGGTCTTGTGTGTGGGTGGTACATCAGGCCTGTCGAGAAGGAGAGGGGAGGAGGGAGAAGTTTGAGAGAAGGGAACGAGGTTGGGGAAAAGATGGTCAGCAGATGGATCAGATGGAGGAAGGGGGAAAAGGATGAGAGGGGGTTCGCTCCCCCATCCCAACACGGGACATGAGAGGCTCGCACCCGAAACTCACCGGGTCTCAAGAAGACAGGCCTCATCAGAGGTACGCTCTCTACCTCTCCGTTTCGAATCTCGTCCCTCAACTCGGTCGTCAAGCCGGCACCGTCGTCGTCAGGGATGGGAGCTTCGTCCGACTCCTGCTTGGCTACCTTTTCCATCTCACCCTGGTCATCGCGACTTGTCCGGTACGCAGGAACTCGGATTCGATCCGACAAGAGTTGGATCGTCCTCTCGGCCTGCCTCTTTGTGGAGATGTACCTGGAGTCGACGATCGGTCTGAAGATGTCCTCGGCAGAGATGTAGATGAAGGGGTGAGGAGGTCGGTGGGAGGAGGAGGTGGTAGTCGTCGTCGTCGTTGATCTTTCCTTCAAAGAGCTGAGGAAGGTATGAGCAACGCTGATGGCCGTATCCCTGTTCATGACTTCGTAGCTCATCTCTCCTCTTGTCGAACTCCGACTTGCCTCCTCACCACCTCGCTTATGGAAAGGATTCCCACCTCCATCTCGACCTCCGCTCGTCAGACCCCAACCTCTAGCCACTCCGTTCAAGGCACCACCCAAGCTCTCCAGCAGACCCTTCCCTCCTCGAGGTTTGTAATCGGATTCGAGAAGGATTCCGACGGTGTGTACGACGGCGTCACATTGGTCGATGAGATCCTTGTACGTCTCGGGACGGAGGGCATCGGCAGAGTGCCATCGGATGTTGGGAGACTTGGACCATTGAGGTCGGTTGTGGGAAGAGGTGGGAGAGGTGTAAGGCTTTCCGGATTGGCTGATGCTGATCACCTTCCAACCTTTGGCAAGAGCGTGCTTGGAGATGGAAGAGCCAAGGAACCCGTTTCCTCCTACGATCAGCACGGTTTGAGGTGGCATGGAAGGCGAAGGGGAAAAGGTTCTGATACGGAGGAGGAGGGATGGGAGAGTCTCTATCAGATCAAAGGGTCAGGGAATGAGAAAAGGGGTAGGTGAAAAAGAGGGTGATGGAATGCGCGTCAAGAGGAGGAGTCAAGGGTGCGGGGGGAGATCGTGGTAACGAAAAGGGAAAGGGAACGTGAGGAGCAAGTTGGTCGAACACCATGACCCACAAAGACCGAGCAAGGAGTGGTTTAGCTTTCTTCGCATTTTGGCTGATCATGGTGAACCCAACACGCCGCCGACGCTGCTTTGTCATCCTTACCCAACGCTATCCCGCTTTCACCTCCACTCTCCATTCACCCAAACTCATCCAGCCATGGAAGAAAAGGTGTCACACTTTCCTCCCTCTGATCAGACCTCCTTCTACAGATCTTTTTTCAAGTTCTTATCTTCATTCCTTTTTTCCATCTTTTCATTTTCGTTTTTTATTTTTCGGTTTCCTTACGGATACGGGAAGGAAGAGAAGAGAGCATCTCGACTCGATTTTGTGGCAGAAGAGACCCCTCTCCTCCCATGATGCAGCAGAGTAGCCTCTCCAACACGGCTTGGAGTTGGCTTTAGATGTCCCCCTCTCTTCACACCTCTCCCTCCTCCACCTCGCTGTCTTCGTCCCTCTTGACCTTTTGCAGGGTGAGGGGAGAGGAGCAGGTGAAACCAAATGAAAATCGAAACCGAAAAGAGAAAAGAGAGGAAAGAGATAAGAGTGAGGATCAAGAACCCGTTTGGGGCAAGGTAAGGAAGGATAGGGGGGGGGGGGGGGGAAGTGGGGAATGAAGAGCGTCGATCTTGGTCAGCCACTTCGTCCCCGTGTTCTTCCTTCCGATCGAGATGCTAAGGACTCACCTTTCGACCAGATTCCTCCTTGTCACCTTCCTCTCCGTCAACGAGGGATCCCGGCCTTTTTCCATCGGCTTCGTTACCGGACTTTACGCTCGACCTCCGTTCTCTTCTTCTCTCTTCTCTCGTCTCCCTTCCGTTCCTCTCCCTTTCCCTTTCCTCCCTCTCCCTCCTCTCTCTTCGGTGACCCCTCTCGCCATCCAACCCCTCCTCCTCTCCGTACCTGGCCCTTCTTGCCCTCCTCTCTCTCTCCCTCTCCTCCACTGAAACCCCATCCCTACCATCCCTCCCGCCGTCTCTGAATGACCTCTCCTTCCTCTTCCTACCGGCCCCGCCCTCCTTCTCCCTCTCCAGCTCGCCCCCACCCCCATTCTCTCCCTCGAATTCGGTCCCTTCCCTCAACGTGCGATCCTTTCCACCGCCGCCGCCACCGCTCGCCGCCTCGGCCATCTTCTCCTTCTGCCTCTTAACAAACTTTTCCCAGGCCGTCCTCCTTGCTTCTTCGCTCTCCACCTCCTTGAACTCGGCAAGACCGGAGATCCTCGGAAGGATCTCGTCGTAGCTCGCCCCGATGTCGAGCGGAGGCTCCATCTTTTTGAATGCGTACCTGAGGTCGTCGATCTGGTACCTCAACCTCCTCTCCTGCCTCCTCCTCTCGTCAGACGCTCTCTTGACCGCCTTGGAGTGGAGCTCTTTGTAGATCAGCTCGAGCTCCCTGCCAGTCACGCCCATCGACTCGGCCTCCTTTCCGACCAGCTCCGAAAAGCCTTGCCAGCTCGTCGAATCCTCCACCTGCACTCCTTTGGACTTCAGCATGCCCTCGACCTTGACCGAGTGCTCCTCAAGCTTGATCTCGAGCTGGTCGACCACGTCGTAGAAGAGGTCGATCGGGCTCGATCCGGGTTGACCCACGAGCCTGAGCAGCCTCTCATCGTCCTTCAACCTCGGGTAGATGTCGCCCCAGGTCGTCCTGGCATCCAAAGCGCCTTCGTCCTTGAGCTCGCCGAGGAGCGCCTTGAAGGCGTCCCGATTTTTCCTCTCTCCCCTCCTCTTGACCTCCTGTTCCTTCTTCCTGGCGTCCGAGGTCTCCTTCTCGATCGTCTTCATGTGCTCGTCAAACACGATCAGCATGTCTGCCACGTCCATGTCCTTCAAGTGGGCGTCCTGCGCAAACTCAGCCGACTCCAGCACAGTCCTCTGTGCGTCGCGCCACCGTGTCATGACATCGGCTTCGAAAGTCTTCAGGAGCGACATGAGCATGTCCATATTTCTGTGCCTGAGCTCCCTTTGATGGGCCTGGAGATGTATGGAGAAGAGAGAACGCGAGGAGACGGAATTCCAACGTGAGTCGGGCATTTGAGAGATCAATCTTGCCCACCAGCAGCAAACCCCCTCCCCCTAAAACCTCTGTACTTCACTCACCACCTCGATCTCCTTGAGATCCTTGATCACGACGTCGTAGACCGCCCTGGCCTCGTCGTCATCCTTCATCTTGCTCCAAGTCTCGCTCTCTCCCAAGAACTTTTTGACCGTCTCAAAGCTCGAGTAGGGCTTGATCTTCTGGTGGTTCGCCATCCTCTCCTTGAGCTCTGGTCGGAGTAGCTGGATCTTGGCTGCTCTTTCCTCGGCCCTCCTCCTCTTGAGATCTTCAATATACTTGTTGAATGCGTTCTTCCTCTCGGCGATCGTCTTGAGCGCTTTGTAGAGCGGCTCCGTGATGATGGCCCTCATGGTCACCTCCCACGTCCAATCAACGTCGACCCCCTTGCTGTCCAAGAGCGAGATGAAGGCAGCCTCGGCATTCTCCTTGCTGAGACCCGGCACCATTGACGATCCTCCTCCACCCCTTCCACTACCACCAGCTCCGCCTGCCGCCCTCTCATCAGTCCTCAGGTTGGAAGGCCCACCCACAGGTCTTGCGGGTAACGTGGAGGAAGGACCTGGAGGTGGCAAGGTGGAAGGCGGCGCGCTTCCACCAGGATTCGAGGGACCAGATGGGATCTGGTTCACCATCGGAGGGGGAGGTCTGTTCGGGATGCTCGGGGGGACTGGAGAAGCCTGGATGGGAGCGGTGGGCGAGAAGGCGGTGGCGGTTGGGGTACCGCTCGGTGGCAGAGAGGGGGAGGGGGAGGGACCAAAGCCCGGCGGTGGACCGGAATAGATGGGCTGATGAGGAGGTGGTCTGACGACGCCTCCGACCATTGCAGGCGGGGGTGAGATTGCTGGAGCGGCCGACGGGGCGACTCGCTGTGGAGATGCGACCATGACAGGGTTCGGGGAGGAGGCAGCGGCAACCATAGGCGGCGGGGGCCTCTGATGAGGTGCATGATGGTAGGGCGAATGAACGGCCTGATGAGGTGAGACAGCGGAGAGATTGGGAGGGTGAACAGGATGGTGGGAAGGGTTGGAAGCGGTCAGGGTGTTGGGGGTGGAGGAAGAAGGAGAGGAGGAAGAGGAAGGGAGAGGAGCCGCCGTCCTCGCCACCGCGTTCGTCGACTTCGTCGCATCGTCCGGGTACTTTTCCAGGAGCTCTTTGAGTTCAGCAGGTAAGGTCCAAGTGGATTGTTTGGTCTCCGAGTGGACGTAGTAGGACCTGTCGCCGGACTTGTACTCCCTCCAAGGCGTCCTCTCCAGCGCCTTCTCCCGCTCCGACTTGAGCTCGTGAGGTTTTTCCCAAACACTCCTCTTCTCAAGGTTGTGATACCAGTATGCCCTACCCTGAGGGTTCCTGTACTCTGTCCAAGGACTGGAAGGCAATGGGGGAGGTTGGTGAGGATTCGGTGGGTTTCCCGACATTGGGAGTGACGGGGGGGCGGGAGGGAAAGGGGAAAAAAGAAGGATGTATGCCAGGCTTTGGTCACACCAGAAGGGTTGTCCGACGAGGCGTACGTAGGGGAGAGAAAGTGAAAGGGGATTCAAGGAGCGATGGGTACGAAGGGTGTTATGGATTGATGCGGACAGGTGAGGAAGAAGGAAGAAGGGATGGTGGAAGGGAGGCGGGAATGGAAGAGGGGAGAGGGAGAGAGAGTGCGGAGGAAGAGTGGAAGAGAAGTGAGTGAGTGATCGGCTCAACCCGTTCCTGCTCTGCTCTCGAGCCGCTCTCGCACGTTGGAATTTTTCGTCTCTCTCTCTGTCTCCCTCCATCTCCATCTCCCTCTCTTCCCTTCTTCCCTCCTTCCTGTCTCTCACCATCCAACCTCCCCTGACTTCTTCTTCTTCCTTTTCTTCTTCCTCTCCATCCCCTCTACCCCTTCTCTCTCTTTCTGCTTATCTCAAACCTCTACCCCTTCTTCTCCTTCTACCCCCACCAAAAAGTGGAAGAGAAGAAAGAAAGAAAGAAAGAATACAAAAAAAAAAAAGAAAGAAAACAACATCCACAACCCCCCATCGACAAGCTCTCCTCTCGCATCGTCCTCTCGTCATTCAAGGAAACAGGAACTTGAAAGCAAACATCCGCCTGCTCACATACGCTGATCTCAACCCCCTACACCCTTCGAAAGGAGCCATCCCAGCCATGTCTGACGGATACGAGGCTTTGGAGAAGAGTACGCAGGCCTTCCTCTCCAACATCCAGAAGCAGGTCGCAAAGGAGAAGGACAGGGATGGTCCTAGGGAAGACGGTTCCAGATCCAGGGGTGAGTACGACTCTCTCTCTCTTACTCTCTCTCCCCTCTCTCCTTCCAATAAATCGTTCTCCGGCCATTTTCTTTTTTCCCCTTCCTACCCTTTCGCACCACACTCCACAAACACCCAAGCACCCCTCACCCCGCCCCCTCCCATCTTTTTCTTGCATACATAACCGACCTCCTTTTTTGGGCCAAGGTATCACCCCTTGATTTCGCTTGATGGTCTCCAGGGAACATGCACCGATTCCCTTTTGCGTTTGCTCTCCTCGTGTGTCCCAATACCTCTCTTTTCTACTTCTACTCCCTCTCTCCCTCTCTCTTCCCTCCCCCCTCCCCCTTCTTCTTCCTTCGAGCTCCTCCAGGGATGATCATGATCTAGACACTCCCGTCTCTCCACCCGCTTCTTTCCAAGAATTCCTTTTTGTCGCCCAACCTTTTCTGTTCCCACTTCTCCCCCCTCCCCTTTTCGTCCCGACTATATGCAGACAGCTCTAGATGAAAGGTAATCTGTCGCGTCGTCCGCCCAATGGTGGAAATACCGATTCTGCCTAGCTCTCTTTACGCTTCTTCTGTCCATTTCTCCTTCCCTTCACACACACGCACAAACACACACACCCACCCATTTTCTCTCTCTCCTTAGCTACTACTGCAGCTCTACATTTTGACCATCAACTGGCATATTCCCCGTCTTGGGTCATTTATGGCTCCATCACCGCCCGCCCCACACGATGGCGGAACAGCGTTCGGGGACCATCGAAAGAGCCGAAAGACCCCTCGGGGAAACCTGATGATCGGCTTTTTCCTTTCCACCGGATTGGCTCCATATTTGCGAGACGTTAACTCACCCCCTCTTGTATCGGACCTCTGACCTTGTCTTCGCCTTTGCCTCCCTTCCCTCCCTTTTTTACTTTTTGGTCTGGATTCACCTTGAAAGGTGATGGGGATCGGGATCGTGACAGGAATCGGGACCGCAGCTCCCGTCGCTCTGGTCGATCTCGTACTGACTATGACGACGATGACCGGCACTCTTCTCAAAGGTCGAGTCGAAGGAGAGACGATTATGATGAAGACGTAAACCACGATGGGGAGAGGCGCAGGAGGTGAGTTTCCAAGGACTTACACACTTTTCACAAGGCTGGAATTAAGTTATTCGATGCCTTCTGGATAGCCCTGGTTGCCTGACTTATCAACTCTTCACCTGCCACATCTTTTTCCTCCTTGGCCTCTGAATCGCCTTTTTTTCTCTGCTATCCCCCTTCCACTTTTTTTTGCAGGAGAGACAGGGACTATGAGCGCCGAGATAGGGATTCTGATGACAGACGGAGAATGTGAGTCTTAGCGACCGCTCGTTCGTCCCTGGACGGGGGACGCTAACTTATCGCTCTGTTTCTAGGACCGAATTGGAGCGCTCACACCGATTTCTGCTTCTTTCCCTTCCAACCGCCCTCTGTTACAGCCGCCGAGACGATGGCGACGACTACTACTCTCGCTCGCGTTCTCACCGTGACCGCGACGATGGCTACGGAGGAGACTCTTACTACGGAGGCGGAGTTGGTCGAAGCGGGGGCAGGTCCAGGTATGACTCTTACCGAGCCGACGATGACCACTATGACCCGAGGTCTGCGAGGGACCGATCTGGAAGGGATTCGGCTGGAGGCTCGTGGAGGGATGCACCCGCGAGAGAGAGTAGCCCAGTTCTCAAGAGGAGTCCGACCCCGGAAGGCACGATTCCCATCAGCCAGAGGCTAAGGCCCAAGAGCAAATGGGACATTCATGCTCCTGGCTTTGAGGGAACAAGTGCTCTGGCGGCCAAAGCCACAGGTCTCTTCGGCATACCAGGTCAAAGTCGAACCTTGGGCGTGCCGGCCCCCACCCGTGGCATGTCACACGGAGGTCACGGAGGAGCGCCGCCCAACGTCATCATCCCTCAAGCGCTTCCGCCGATCCACCTTGGAACCGGTGGCCCACCAAGCGGGATCTCTGTGATCCCGCCGGCCAATCTCCCTCCCACCCCCTCGCCGGCCACCGCCAACAACCCGGCCGCGCCGACGTCGGCAAAGCCGGATCCGAACGCCAACAACCAGAACCGACAGGCCCGCCGGCTGTACATCGGCAACATGTCCCCTGAGGCCAACGAGGCCAACGTTTGCGCCTTCTTCAACGAAAAGATGACCGAGCTCAACCTGGTCAACGAGGAGGGAGGCGACCCTTGCATTGGCGCCCAGGTCCAAGCCGAGAAAGGATACGCCTTCGTGGAATTCCGAAGCCCAGAGGAGGCGACGAACGCCATGTCGTTTGACGGCATCGTCTTCCAGAGCCAGTCGCTCAAGATCCGCAGACCAAAGGACTACGTGGGACCCGACGTGCGCCCCCCACCCAACATCCACGTGCCTGGCGTGATCAGCACTAACGTTCCGGACAGCCCCAACAAGATCTTTGTCGGGGGCTTGCCCACGTACCTGACCGACGACCAAGTGATCGAGCTGCTCAAGGCTTTTGGCGAGCTCCGTAGCTTTAACCTTGTCAAGGAAGTGGGAACAGGTCAGTCCAAAGGGTTCGCCTTCTGCGAGTACGTCGACCCGGCGTTGACCGACCTGGCGTGCCAAGGTCTGAACGACATGGAGCTCGGCGATCGGAAGCTGATCGTACAGAGGGCGAGCATTGGCAACGAGAGGAGGCAAGGTGGTGGCGGTCATCACGGCCCAGCTGGAACGGGTGCCAACGCAGGGCCGCTGGGTAACGGCGGCGGCCATCACCACCACCTTCCCGCGTCGCTGAGGAACTTTGCGGCTTCAGCGGATGAAGCAGGCGAGCCGACGCGCTGCATGATGATGCTCAACATGGTGACGCCAGAGGAGCTGCTGGACGACGAAGAGTACGCCGACATTGTCGAGGACATCCGCGACGAGTGCGCAAAGTTCGGTCGGGTGACGGACGTCAGGATCCCGAGGCCGGCCAAGGAAAGCAAAGGATGGGCGGCGCAGACGTGGAGGAGGAGCCAGGCGGGAGGAGGTGGTGACGGAGGGGAAGAGAAGGAGAGTGCCGAGGTTGAGAGAGAAGGGGTGGGAAGGGTCTACGTCAGGTACTCGGAGGTGGAGCAGTGCTCTCAGGCGCTCAAGGCGATCGCGGGGAGGCAGTTCGGAGGAAGGCTGGTGATCTGCGCTTTCCTGAAGGAGGACGACTGGCCGAAGGACGAGGACGGTGGGGAGGATGCAGGAGCCACGAGCGCCCAAGCGAGCGGGCCGCGGCCTGAAGGTGAGGGAGGGCAAGGCAAGAGGGAGGAAGCGGAGGCCGAGGGGAAAGAGGAGGAGAAGGAGGAGAAGGAGGAAAGCAAGGAGGATGAGAAGAAAGAGGGTGAAGAGGACGACGATGGTGGAGAGTCCGACATGGCCATGGGGGATGATTGAGAACGGGTGTGGGGATGGGGGAAAGGAAAGAGAGAGGGAGGGGAGGGAGAGGGAGAGGGATTCGGTTCCGTCTTCACGTCCATGAGCGAGTTGAGTGTCCGTCACGCGGTTGAATTCGATTGTACGTTCCTTCCATCCACACACCCTTACCTAGCCCTACCTCTTCGTGAGTAGTTTTCAAGGGAGGCGCGGAGGGGGGAAGGAGGGTGTCTGACGATGGTAAAAAAAAAAAAAAAAGAAAAAAGAAAAAGAAAAAAGCTTGCTAGCCCTGCCAAACACGATCGCGAAGAAGGAGGGGTCTTGTATGCGACTCGTGTGATGGTGGAGTGGGGGGAAATGTCGGGAATCGGGGATGGTTGTGTGTGTGCGTGTGTGTGCAATCGGAAGATGACGGGGGGAGAGGCGGGTGTTCGAGGGACGCGGGAAACTCGCTGGGTTGGCAAACGCAACCACCAAACGCGAGGGAGACGAAACACGCGAGTCTACTGCGGTTTCTTCCCGTCGGTGGTTGGGAAGGAGATTGGTGGGCCCCTACGGTGGATTCATGATAGAATTGAAGAATGGATCCCTTTCTATTCAGATGAAATCCCGCCTTGCTTCCTGGTATCGTATTCACCATTCGCTAACAAGGGCTCCCCCAAAATCACTTGCGACTTGGTAGATACAATCATATTAAAGAGCTGCATGATCGGTACCCCGTTAGGGTGGTGAGTTTCGAGGAAGGCGGAAGGGAGTGGGGGGGGTGGGGGGGAAGGAAGTTTTTTTTTTTTTTTTTTTTTTTCGGACGCGATTTCCCCCTTCCCCATTGGATTATAAAAGTGGTGAGATCGATTCATATTCATGATCGTTCTTCTTCGTCTTCCCTTGGGCCCTTCTAATGCCATAACACTCATGACTCTCATCCATCAGGCCACTTTTCTTTTCTTTTTCCTTATTGGGTTCAACATGCCGTGGTGACAGAGGAGCTGCGCGCGCGAGACGGAGAAAGGTCTGGTGGATGCAGTACTTTCGCTTTGAAATGGGGTGGCCTTGGGAAGAAAGACCTTGGCGGCACGGACCAAGCGGAAAGGGGGAGGGAAGAAGAGGGAGGAAGAATCATGCGATAGTGGGAGAAGGAAGAAGAAGAAGGTGAAAGAGGTGAGATACGGCCAAGGTTTCCGATCCGACATGCGCCCGCCCCCCCTTCTTCTTCCACCCCTTACTACCCCCTCATGATTCTGATTCTGATGGCTTCGTGACTTGGGAAAGAAACCAATTGGAAGCAGCACAAAGAAGGACCTCGCCCCCTCCATCTCGCGTCGTCGTCGTGGGTCTTTGACCACCCAACCCCCACGTCTTTCTTTCTTCCTTTTTTCTCAAAAGGGGGACCATCAAAGCAAGAAGGTGTGAGGGAGAGGGGGAGAGAGAGGGAGAGAGGGAGAGAGGGAGAGAGGGAGGGAGGAGGTCTGTTCTCCCTCTCGCCTGATCCTGTTGCGGTTGAGGTAGGGTGGTATCGGCTCGCTCAAGGTTGGTTAGGTGGACTTGACTGACTTCACCGGAACCCCATTCAGATTGCTTTGGACTCGACCTGTCTAGCTGACGATCACTACCGTAACTACTGGCACTGCGACCCTCGTTTTATTTGAAACTTGGAAACCGCCCGTGTTCACAAGAAACGTCCAGGATTGGGCCTCTCTGGCTGTAAAATCAGCTCATCCTGAATGGGGGTTGTGTCTGTGTGTGAGTGATGATTCATGATTGTGCGCGTGTTTCGCACAACCCAACACCCCCCTTCCCATCCGTAACGCGGCCAACTTACCGATGTGAACCCTCATTAGAAAAAATCTCTGCCATTCTTCTTCCTCTTAATGTAGGACCGCTCAAACCATTCAAACCTTTTCAAACACATAGCCAAACCAACCCAACTCCGACGACCACCCTCCCAACCTTGAAAGTCGTCGTCCATCCATAATATCCATTCCGAATTCAGGGTTTGGGATTTGGGCTTTTAGGCAAGTGTGATGGCTTTCCCATCCACTCCTTCGTCAAAATCCAGGGTGCACCGACTGTCTGAGTTTGAGCAAGTGGCTTCTAGCTTGGCCTCGACCTCGCCTCTCTCGCCTCCCTTCTCCCTCTCGCCTTTACTTAGGCTTCCCTCTTTACTACCGTCTGGCTCACCACTCGCTAAACTGTATTCGTGTGTGTCTGGACACTTGCCTCCCCCCCTTCCTTTCCCTTTCCTCCTTCCCACTTTCACCAACACCCATCCTACAGTCACCTGTGAGTGTGTGAGTACAAATCCACGCTCCAACCATCCGTCCATCTTCCCTCACCGCGCACCCCACCTCCTTTCAACCCGCCCCTCCCCCTCCCTTCTCTCTCTCTCTCTCTCTCTCTCTCCTCTCTCTCTCACCCACGCACACACAACAAACAACACCCCTCCTTCCACCTCCTACACTCCTTTCCTTCCCTTTCCCACATCACCACATCCGTCTCTCCTTTCTCTTTTCCTTTCCAATTCGTACATACCTTTGAAGAAGAAGAAGAAGAAGAAAAAAACAAGAAAAGGGAAACCAAAAATGTCTGCCAGACCACAGAACGTCGGAATCAAGGCCATCGAGATCTACTTCCCAAAGAGGGTGAGTCAAGCAAGCCATTCTCCGATCGCGGAAGGATAGGTGCGAGCAAGCAAGGACGGTAGAAAGGGGTGAAGGAGGAGGAGGGGAGTGGGGAAGCCAAGAGCGAGGAAAGGCGAATGAACGTGATCGAAAGACTGATGGAGATCTCCCTCTTTCTCCCTCTCTCCCCCTTCCACGTGTATCTAGTGCATCTCCGAGGATGAGCTAGAGGACTTTGACGGCGCTCCAAAGGGAAAGTACACCATCGGCTTTGGTCAAAAGTACATGGCCTGCACCGATGACCGAGAGGACATCAACTCTTTCGCTCTTTCTGGTGAGTTTGGCCGAAATGCGCTCCGGGTCCACGTCTTCTGCTTCAAGGTTCCAGCTGGAGGGGAAGGTCTATGGGCTGGGCGTGCCGCTTGTCTGGGATGAAGGATGGGAAAACGAAGGCTGAACCAACTCATTTGAGACAGGAGGGCAAGCTCTGGAAACGTTTTTTTCTTCCTTGTTTCTTCTTTTTTTTATGCTGAATCTTGCCCTTTTATTTTTCCATCCCGGACGAAATAGTCGTTTCTGGCCTCCTTGAGAAGAACAACATCGACCCAAAGAACATCGGAAGGATCGATGTAGGAACCGAGACCATCATCGACAAGTCCAAGTCGGTCAAGACCGTCCTCATGAGCCTCTTCGGCAAGGCCGGCAACTACGACATTGAGGGAATCGACTCCAAGAATGCCTGCTACGGAGGTACCGCTGCTTTGTTCAACGCCGTCAACTGGGTCGAGTCCAGCTCCTGGGACGGAAGGGATGCCATCGTCGTGGCCGGAGACATTGCCATCTACGCCGAGGGAGGCGCCAGGCCTGTCGGAGGAGCTGGTGCCGTCGCCCTCCTCATCGGTCCAGATGCCCCACTTGTGATGGAACGTGAGTACTTTTTCTATCAGAGCACTCGACGCGGTCCACTCTTCCGTCTCATCTTCCTCGAAGATATGGTTTTTCAAAGACCGCGGCAAGGGCCGTTCCTGGGGCGTTGGCATTTCATTCCCCTCGGATCCTGGCGCTTGTGCAATGTAGCAAAGAAGGGCCCCTTTTTTTTTTTTTTAGCTAAGGAAGACTGGGTAAGACGAGGAGCAGGCGGAGTGGACGATTTGGCAAGAGAAGGGTTTGGCAGAAAAGGATGAAGTGAAACGAGGGACAAACGGAATGGAGAAGGGAAGGAAAGACACGAAAGAGTCAGCCCGAGGAAGACGGCGGAGATCAGCCTTTCCACGGCGAGGTCCTCCATATTTAAAAAAGGAGCATACACTGATCCAAATCGAAAATCACCCCACTCTCACATGATTTCGTCAACCTTAGCTGTTCACGGCACGCACATGGACCACTACTGGGACTTCGTGAGTAGTTTTTTTTTGCGATTCAGAAGGGAGGGCTGGTGAGAAAAAAAAAAAAGAGTCATTGATTTTGAGCGCCCACCGAGTCACTGACTTCCTTGCCTTGCCTTTGCCCCCCTCGGCGCCTCTCCTTCGTTCAAAATCGAACATCAGTACAAGCCCAACTTGTCCTCCGAGTACCCCGAGGTCGACGGACCAGAGACTATCCAGGCCTACCTCGGTTGCCTGGACAAGGCCTACGATGCTTACAGGAGGAAGGCTGGGAAGGCGGCTGCCCTTGCCAACGGAGCTGCCAACGGCCACGACAATGCGCTCGCTTCGGTTAAGCTGGACAACTTTGACTACACCCTCTTCCACAGCCCGTACTCCAAGCTCGTCCAGAAGGGTTTCGGCAGGTTGCTCTACAACGATTTCATTGCCGACCCAAAGAACCCTGCCTACGCCTCCATCCCAGCCGAATTTGTCGACCTAGACCGAAAGTCGACCATCACCAACAAGGAGGTTGAGAAGGCCTTTGCCGCCTACGGCAAGCAGATCCAGAACCAGAAGCTCGAGCCAGGCATGGACACTGTACGAAGGTGCGGTAACATGTACACGGCCTCCCTGTACGGAGGTCTGGTCTCGCTGCTCTCCAACGTCTCGCCAGCCGAGATCCAAGGGAAGAGGATCCTCTTCTACTCTTTCGGATCCGGCGCCGCCTCGTCCTTCTTCTCTGTCCGGGTCAACGGCTCGACCGAGCAGATCGTCAAGAACACCGACCTCAAGAACCGATTGGCGTCGATGAAGGTCGTCCCATGTCAAGAGTACGTCGACGCTCTCGCCACCAGGGAGGCGACCCACAACGCTGTCAACTACGATCCAAAGGGAGACCTCTCCAACCTCTGGCCTGGCGCCTACTACCTCGAGAAGGTCGACCACATGTACCGAAGGACTTATGGAAGGGTTCCTCTCTAATCGTGTCGTGGGTGTGGTCACAAGTACGCACACGCAAACACATGCGCGGCGCTCGCGCGCCTCTTGCAAATGGAGCTCCTTCCCACCTCAGATCTTGCAACCCAACAAGGACAAACATCAAGAATGGCGTCGCTTTCCCTCACGACCTCTCCTCATGAAACCCCTTCTTTCACCACCTCTTTTTCCTTGATTCACTTCTCTTTCATTTTCCCCTTTCCATTCCACTTTTTTTCCCACTTGCCACCCTACTCCTCTCCCTTGGATTTCAGTCTTCTTCCACTTCTTTTTCTTCGTCTTCCACCAATCGATTGAAAGCACAACAAAAGAAGAGTGGAGGGCCGATTGAGCCGGTCTCTCCGCTTTTTCTGCAGGGCGAGTAAGATCACGGTGCCGGGAATTGGCGTTCTGTTGGAGCCTGGGAGGGTAAGACACGGGGGGGGGGGGGGGGGGGGGGGGGGGGGTGTCAGCAGGAGAGCTGGGTGTTGAAAGGAGAGTGAAGAGAGAGACCGGGGGGGGAGGGCCTTCGGGTCATATTTGTAAAATCATCCATTTTATCCAAACCACAAGAGCCGAGGGGACGAGACCCTATCCGAGCAACAATCCGCCCCTCTCCCCCCCCCTCTTGGTCCACGAATAGATAGACTTTGCCGAAGCGCCCCGTTCCGAGTTGGGTTTCGACGTCTTTCTTGCTTTTCTTTGCCTCCTGATGAATTTGAGAGGGAGTAAGGGGGAGAACTACGCCCCCGTCCCACCATCACCTTCAAGAGGTTTGATTCGGGGGCATGTCTGAGAGTGGATGGAGAAGGAGAGGGAAATGAAGCGGCGGAGGTGGGGAAAAGCTGGGCGAATTTTTGATTTTTCTTCTCTTCCTCCCATAGTGAAGCAGAGCCGACGTTGGAAGGGAGTGAGGGAAACGGAGGAATGGTTTTCTCCCGTCGGAGCGAAACCAAGGATGGCGCTGGGAGATGACTTTTTTTTTTTTGCCCACCCACGCCATCCTCTCTCTCTCGCCCTTCTGGAGGGGAGGAGGAATGGATCGGATTCCCCTCTCCTTCTAGCCCACTCTCCTTGGGTCCGAGAGGTACAGAAACTTCCCGGTGTTGATCTCCCGCCCCAAGCCTTTCAACCCACCTCTTTCATGAACTTGAAAACCAAACAAGGAACGATCGATCGGCTGAAGAGGCTGGAGGGGGAGGGTTCTTCTTTCTTCGTGTTCTCCAACTCCCCTTTTTCTTTTTCTCTTAGGACCTCGTCTTCAAAAAAAAAAAAAAAAAATCCGTCGACGCCCCCCGCCCTCCCTCTCCCTACCGCGCACAGGGAAGGAAAGGCAGAGAAGGGAGGGGAATGGCGATGGCGAGGGGGGGGATTTCCCCGCCTCTTTCTCCCCCATTTGAACTCTAAAGACTCTCTTTCTTTCTCCCTCCTCAGGGCCGAAATCACGCAAACCCTTCCAAAGCGATTCGCAAACCGTAGAGAGATGACTTGACTCTTTTCTCCCTGCCACCCTCTCCTGCGGATGGTCCAAGTTTTGGAGCGTAGGTCGGCGTTGCGCTTAGCCTAGTCTCCTCTTTTCTATCCTCTTTCTTTTGCTTAAGGACCGTGGGAAGGAGAGAAAAGTAGAAAAAGGGAGGAGAGGGGCTTCTTCCTTCCCTTCCATCCCCACTTTATCCTTACCTCGTCTGAAGACTTCCAAGACGTCCCCATTCCCGTGAATTCACTCACTAAATCCTTCCTTCTCTCTCTCCTTCTCCCACCCTTCCCTCCATCCCATCGTCTGGCCTGACCCTTTGTGCTACTTCCATCTTTTTCAGGCTTGTGTTCCGCCCCCCCTCTTTCGGTGTTGAGGGAAGGAACAGAAAGAAAAAAAAAGAAAGAAAAAAGTGTATCGAATCCTTCTTCCCTCTCTTCCAACATCATTCCTCCTAGAGACCACCTCAGCAGAAGGAGGAAAAATTGGGAAAGATGAGAACTCACTCTGCCTTCAAAGTTCTTACACTGGTGGTCCTTCTAATCACCATTCTACCGATTCTGCTCCTGGCACCCAAGGTACCGACCATTCGATCCCTCGTCGCTGGATCTTCCACCTCGTCCTCCTCTTTCTCAGCGCCTCTTCAAAGATCCCCTCTTGAACCCGCCGATGCACTACGGAAGCGTCGTGAAGAGATGGAGAGACTGGATCGAGCCTCTGTCTACGGTCTCGAATCGAACCTCTACACCAGGGATGGTCAACCTGCTCCGGACAAGAACTTCACCCTCGTCATCTCCGAGGGGACCATCTCTCCCGACGGTTACCCTAGGATGGGCTTCCTCATCAACGGCCTCTACCCCGCTGAGACCTTGATCTGGGACGAGGAGGATGACGTCGAGATCGTCGTTCAAAACAACTCCACCGTCGCCGTGCGTGTTTCCCTTTCGGTTCTTTTTTCTTCATTTCATTTTTTTTTCTCTTTCTCTGTCTCACTTCATCTCCAACCCTCCCTCCCCTACACCTCTTGACGTCTCTCCAGTTCACGATACACTGGCACGGTATCCATCAGATAGGCACTCCAGAGATGGACGGCGTACCCGGAGTGAGCCAGTGGAACATCTACAGCGGAGGTTCTTTCACCTATCGTTTCAAGTTGAAGAACCAGTAGTAAGTTTTCTCTCGTTTCCCCCCTCCTCCGATTTCTTATTTTTTTTTTGCCTCGTCCGTTCGATTGCTTTTGGAAACCTCTTTCATTCTTCACCTTCCCCCCTTCCCCCGACCTTGCTCATTTCCAAACTTTCTCGAGCAGCGGAGGGTACTGGTACCACAGTCATGAGAGGGGATACTATGCAGACGGTGAGCGTGGTTCATTTTCAGGGTTGAGGGATGGGGGTTGAGGAAAATTCGGGGAGCTCACTCTACCCACCTTTCTTCGGATGAACGTTTCACGCCGAACTTGCTTCCCTTTCCTCAGGGATAAGGGGGACGATCTACGTCCGACCTCGACGTGACCGTCAGAAACCGTGGTCGCTGATCCGCAACGACACTCAGACGATCGACCAGTTGGAGAAGGCCGAGGAGGATTTCAACGTCCTCCTCATGAGCGATCACTGGCACATCGGTCACAGCGAGATGCTCATGGTGGTTCACCAGACAGGAGTCCCACCTGCTTGCTTCGATTCCCTCCTGCTCAACGGTAGGGGTAGGCAGTACTGCCCTTGGAATTACACCGCCATCGCTCACCCGGCTCAACTCAGCCTGCTCAAGAATTTCAGCTCCACCAACCCGGATGGCTTCACCTCGAAGGGTGAGTTTCAGGAAAGAGGGTGGGGGGAAGTTGGTCAAGTGTGAACCACTTCGTACGAAAATCTCTCCGACTTTTATCAATGAAATGAAAAATAGGTTGCATCTCGCTCGTGCCAGCCAAGCCTGGTTACACGGTGAAGTCGGTCCTTGACACCTACTACGGCGGACCTTGTCAGTGAGTGATAGGAGACTCCCACTCCCAACCGAACCTTCCTCTCGCCTACCTTCCCACAAAGACTGACTACGTCTTGATACTGACGACGGGGGGATCGAATTGAAAAAAAGGAACACCTCTGCCCCTCTCACCGTCATCAACGCCGGCAAAGCCCTCCAGCAGGGTAGGAAATGGATCAACTTGCAGGTCGGTGGCAATTTTCTTTTCTTCCGTTTTTTTCTTTTCTTTCTGAAGTAAGGGGGAAGGGGAAGAGATCGAATCCGATCAAACTCTTAATGGATCAAGGTTGAACTAACCTGGTATCCTCCCTCTTCAGATCGAGGATGGAGCCACGAATTGGTATTACGGCATCAGCGTCGACGGTCATCAGATGTGGATCGTCGCCGTCGATGGGAAGTGAGTTTGCAGAGGGGGAGGGTGAAGCAAGATAGAAGGTGTGAAGTTCTTGACATTCATTTTCTTCGAATCTTCCCGACCCTTCTCTTCATTCCTCTCAGCTACATCCAGCCGATGCTTGTCGACGTGAGCCGAGTTCCGAATCGCTGGGATTGGCGAGAGGGGGCGAGATTCTAGGAAATGAAATGGGAGAGGGAGGACTGAAACGGATCCCCATCCCCCTTCCTTTCCCCCCTTCCTTCCTACTTCCAACCCGGGCAATCCGCGATGACGATGACTTTTGGATACAGTTCGCCCAGGTGAAAATGTTGAAACGGAGGAGGGGGGACTCGTGGGATCCCGCCCAAGTTGAACGCAAAGAGAACGAATCTGCCTCTGAACCGACCAACCGACTCTCCACCCTCCCCCTCCCCTCCATCCATCCCAGGTAACCATCGGGAGTAGGTTGAGCGTCATGATCGAACTGGACGAGTCAAAGTCGAACAAGCTCTGGCCCATCAGGTTGACGGGTAGGAGGGCTCTCCAAGCCATCGAGGGTCACGCGTTTCTCTCCTACGACGTGAGTTGGATCCTTTTCCATTCCCCCTTCCCCCCTTTCTTCGCGGCGGATCCTCATCCCGAACCACTCCCTCCTCCTTCTTGTCCCTTCAAAGCCGAACGCGACCGAGACCTACAACCCAACGATCGAGGAGGACTTCACCTACGTGGTGGACAGGAACGCCACCTCGGCTCACATCCCCGTGAGCGGTTTCCTGGATCCCAAGCAGACTTCGACAAAGCTGTGGCAGCAGAACCTATCGTTCCCCTTGGATGGATCGATCAAGGTGCCTCAGGTTTCCAACCTGACGCTTCACGCAGTAGCTTCCCAAGGTAGCCTCAACGTCTGGCAGGTGGCTTCCCAACCTCTCGACACGGCCAGGTTGGCCGACGAGCGTCCCATGCTCTTCAACGTGACCGAAGGTGGATCGATCGACAACTCCATGACACCTTACTCTGTCGCCACCATGGGGACGGTGGTGGACATTGTGATGGAGAACAACCTCTTCTCCATCGTGGGTGGACCCAACAGTCCTCACCCTTTCCACCTCCACTCTAGAAGGTTTTGGGTCATAGGAGCAGGTACCGGTCCCTTCGGTTACGACGACGTTCAACAGGCCATCCAACAGGGGAGAGCTTCAAGCTTCAACTTGGAAAACCCTCCCCTGAGGGACGGTTTCGACATCAACGACAACGCTTGGGTGGTGATAAGGTACGTTGTGGATCACCCCACCGCCAACGTCCTTCACTGTCACATCGACGACCACGCCATAGAAGGGATGATGGCCGTCGTCCTGGAGGGTCTAGAGACCCTCCTCCCCAAGAACGGTAGCCTCAACACCAACTTTTCCGACCAGGTCAAACAGAGACCCTCAGCTTGGAAGTCTACCGTGGACGACGAGTTGGGTTCGGTCCTGGAAGGAAGTTGGTCCTCTGGCATAGCCTCCTCAAAGTACCCTTTCCCGGACCCTACCGAGACTTTGAACCCTTGGGGCGACCCTAGACCTCTGGCTTCCTCCATTCAGGATTTCGCCAGCTCCAACAGCGTTCAGAGGTCCATCTCGAGCGCTTCCGCTTCGGCGGCTTCCGCTTCAGCCTCGGTAGCCGCGGCCGATCAGCAGACCTTTTCAGCGAGGAACCTCGTACCTTTCCGACCGACCCACATCCTCCTTCCCACACCCTCCTAAAGCGAGAGTGGGGAATCCACGTACAGAGAGTGTCCTTTCTCCCTGCTCGAAAGGCTCGAGGCGAGATTCAGAAAAATGAGCAAAAAAAAAAATCTATCCAAAACAAAAAAAAAAAAAAAAAAAAAGAAAACACTTGGC
>KZ819809.1:0-49999 GCA_003144235.1 Violaceomyces palustris | reverse complement strand
TACCACTCCTTCTCTCCTCAACCCGATCTCATCCCGATACACTCAGAACAGGATCTCCGTACTTTGACACTCGCGCTAGTCATCCCTCGATCACCCCTTCCTCTAACAGCTGGACCGTGAAGACCCTGGCAAGCAGTGGTAGTCACCTATCTTATTTGTAGTTACTCTGTTTGTAGTCACCATCTTATTTTGTAGCTACCAAGTGGAGCGCGCAAGCTCTGGCCTAGTGCAGTGCCCCTGCCTAGACGCGTCTCCAGCTTGCGCGCAAAAGTCTAATTTTGGAAAATCTGCCCAGCCAAGAGTGCGCCTGTCCCAGCTCTTCCCTGGATCCGCAAAGGAAATTTTAGATGGAACACTAACCGAACCCTAAATTGACCTAATTGAGTTCAAGTATTTTTCAACTCTAAATTAGTCTGATACTCATTTATTCTAGAAACTTTCTTATCTCATCTTTCCTTTTCTTACTCCCAAATTTTCTTATGCTCTATCCTTTACTCATGTACCAGATGACACATGACTCTTGAATCTTTTGGTTAAGATTGATATATTTTACTGGAGCCCCAAAACAATACCTAAAAGGTATATAAGATGCACTTTAAATACATGTTATTTTCACTTCTCTAAGCAAGCAATTCACAAAGCTTTTTTCTCCAATTTCAACTACTAGACTTTTTTCAAAATTTCTCTTTCTATTTCTGTTTCTATTACTGCTTCATTTTCTACTTTAATTCCTGAAGCTGCTCTCATCCAAAATTATCTCCAAAGCTGTGAGAAAACTAAAATAATACATTGATGATTCATCTTCTTATCTCTATCCTTGCAGCCATTACTCTATTTTCACCTCTGGTTTCAGCAGGTGATGGTTACACTTGGCCTGAGACCCTGAGCAAAGCAAAATTATTGGGTCTTCCTACCCTGAACTTTAATCAAAAACAGAGCCCCAGTCAATTAGGAATTGTGCAAGTCATAGAGCTGACCAAGGAGAAGATAGATTACATAGAGGATTACATCCTCATTAATCACAAGCATGCAAGCCAAGACCGCAGAGATCTTGATATCTCAGTCCCTCATGTGGGTCAGTTTAGTATTGGAGCGCTCAAACCTAAGGACAAAGTCAAGGAGAGTCCTTTAATCTACAACTATATTAACTTAAATTCTAACAGATCTTTTAATGAATACATCTTGGAGGGCTCAGCAATAGCTCACAATGAAAACTCAGAGTTGTCTAAGAACTTTAAGTTAACTATGGTCGAGTACAGAGATGAGGCCAACAAGAGAAAGATTATGTACGTGAATCCTTTCTCCAGGAAACTTCTGCATCTGATGAAAATGAATGATGAGATCCGCAAGCTAGATGCTAGAATCATCTATGAGCTTACTGACAACAATCTTGACATGTGGTACAATTTCTCAAAAAATGGTAAGATTCCCTGGTACAAGATTAATACACAGCTTTGGTCCAAGTATTGCATAGATAAGATCAGCTATCCCTTCATTGACTTTTCTGGTATTCGGAGAGATGGAGACAATGACTCATTTGATATCTTGAAAGATGGAGACAAGGCTATTGCAGATTTTGATGATTGGATGAGCAATGAGGCAAGTTCGAGTCATTCTTGATTACTCTACTGATCTTATGCTGGAGTCACTTGCAGTTTGAGTATTGGTTTTTTTAAGCTGCCAGAAAAATGCAAGGAAAGAAGAGGCAAGAGAAGGTCAAAGAATGGCCCTGTCATTACACTGCACTGTGATTCTCATCCAAGCTCTGACTAAAAAGAGAAAAATTTAGAGTGTCTCATGTATGCAAAGCATAAATTCCTTTTTTGGGATGATAATTCAGAAGAGTGTTTCACTTTATGGTGGGAGTTTGCGTCCGAGATGGTTCACTTACTTCTATCCTGGTCCCGAGTCTTCTGGATAATTCACTGTTTGACTCTGGAAAGGATCAGCGGGTGGTCTCCTGTCTCTTTTGCCCCCCCCCCCCCCCCCCTTTCAAGGTCATCTTTTGTCCAAGGAATACATCGAAGGAGCAAAGTCAAGGATGCGACGACGATGCCGCGAACGGTTCGGGGGGAGACGTGGATCGACAGGGTGTGGCTTCGATCGCATACACAAAATTTCACAATCAAGAGAAAAAAGAGAAGAAGAAAATGGATGGGCTGTTGTGTCAGTTCCGAGAGCGAGAGAAGACGCAGCGTAGTAGAAGAGTAGCTAGCTTTCGTTATGTCAAGGCCGCGTAACGATGGGAAAGAGGCAAGTGGGGAGGGGAATATGGATTTGGTCGCGTTCAAGCCGAGAGCGAGAGGATACGTTGGCAAGGGTTCACAGGGCAGGTAGAAAGAGGGGTAACCCTTGACCCACAAACGTTTCACGTTGTATGAAGTCGATGCCGAGAGGATACGCTAGGGAGAGGTGTCGAGGAGGGGCGGGTCGAAGAAGGGGCGGAGGTTGTCACACCAATAACATTACGCAGGGGAAACTACAGAGGATGACACCAAAACAACTTCCAAAGTTTGCCAGAGTGAGGCCGAGAGCATACGGTAGGGAAAATTCACGGTAAAACAGAGGTTAAAAAGTTGACACAAACAAGAGATCGACATCGTATGGAGTAGGGCCGAGAGCATTGAGTTGCTATCAGGCTCATCGAACGTTCTGACTATTACTGGTTACCCGTTTCTTCGATATGACGAGGCACCATCCCTTAAAGTTGGGAAACTAACGTTATGATCGCTACAATTAAGGGGAAGAATAGATCCGAAGGCTAGTCAGGGGAGGGGAAGGGGAGGATCGGGTGACGCGAGCGGGTGGCAAAGGCACCCACACTCGATGACGCTTGAATGATTTTACAGGAGAGGAGACAAGACCCTCTCTGATGAGTCCCAAGTGGTCAGGGAAGGTGAGGTCAACCCCAACTTCAGCAGCCCTGGAATTGGGGGATGCCAGTAAGCTGGCTGGTGAACTGAGAGACGAGATCGATTCCGGCGAGGACGGATGGGATCTGCTCGATGGCGGTGTTGACGAACTGGCAGGCGACGTACTGAGGGTCGCTGGCCTTGTCAGGGTTGAAGCCGAGTGGAAGGGATGGACCGTGAGTGGCAGCGTAGGTGAGGGAGATGACAGCGTGGGAGAGAATCTCTGGCAGTTCGTAGGGAATTCCAGTTCGGTACCACTCGTCTGGGAA
Organism: Violaceomyces palustris; assembly: GCA_003144235.1. NCBI lineage: Eukaryota > Fungi > Basidiomycota > Ustilaginomycetes > Violaceomycetales > Violaceomycetaceae > Violaceomyces > Violaceomyces palustris. The sequence continues at coordinate 46,818 of KZ819809.1, read as the reverse complement.
GCGCTCTGGGACGTACTCCCACTTCCCGTTACCCAGCGACTTGGCTCCGACGGTGGAGGCGAGTGACTCCCTGGTGGCTGGCAAGTTCCTGCCGTCAGGTCCGGAAGAAACCAAGGTCCTAATGTAGAAGTGGTCGGCACCGAAAAAGAGGACACCGATCGGGACAAACTTGAACTCTGGGTTTCTGGCGGCGGAGTCTTGGTAGCGACGGTTCCTGAAGACGGCCTGAGATTGGTGGGTCAGTACACCTTCACCGGTGACATCCTCAGCGGTCTTGAACATCTGCTCGTAGAGGTCGCCTTGCAAGACGAAGTTGTTGCCGAAGTACTTGTCCTGGCGGGTCAAGGACGAGTCAATTTCGTAAGCATTGTGCCTACCAATACCTCCGGTGGACTTGCTGCCAAGGAGGGTTGGGACCTTGGGGGATGGGCCGCCGATGGTGACCTTGTCGGCAAGGGGGTTACCGTCGACCGACACGGCAAGGACGGCGAGGAAGGCTGAGAGGCCAGGTCCGAGACCAAGAGCCTCCTGCATGGCCCAAGTCAGCTCGGCGGTGTTGGTAACACCGTCGCGAGAAAGGTAACCGTGGTTGGCCATGACGTTCAGACCTGGAAATGGTCAAAGAGATAGGAGAGCATTGGCCGTCAGTAATACTCCCAGATATGGTCCCCTGAATCAGGTAGAGTCTACCTACCAGGGCAGGGTCCACGGATGTCGTCGGGGCCAGGGGCCTGGAAGGGGTGGTCGGCATCAGGAATCTTCTTGACGCCTGGGACGACGAGTGGGAGCTGTCGCTTTTCCTTGAGCGACTGGTACAATGGAGAGTCCTGAACGTCCCGGATCTGCTCGGCCGTGAGGTCCTTCATGTAGGCTGGGAAAGCAAAAGCGCTTGGTGCGGCGGTGAAAGCCAGTGCCAGGGCACCGAGAAGGCTGGAGAACTTCATGTTGTAGGGGGGTTCTAATGAGTTGTGTTTGACGTTGATTGGCGAAGTGAGGGACAGAAGAGTGAGGAGAGGGATTTAACCTGTGGCGGTTGATTGCTGTAGTGCTTGGGTCTTGCGAGGGAGCCCCCGCCCCTTAAGTAGTTTCTGGTCGAGACGACGAGTATGTGGCAACCAACACGCAACAGGATGACGAGTTTGTTGTTGCTCAAGCGAAGGAAAGTTGCGGTTTCGCTGGTGTTGTGTTGCATCCCTGCATTTCGCTTCAGGACATCTCCTGCTTCTCGCGAGGTGGAGTCTTCCACACCGTGCCACCCGCCGTCTTGCCTACCCCGCATTGTGGTGGTAGCATCTGCGCTTCTAAGCGCGTTTAGCTGTTTTTTTTTGTTGTTTCATTCTAGGTCCTCCTTGGTTTCACCTTACCTTGTTTCTTCCTTTCGGAATCTCAGTCTGGATCAAGGCTCTCTGGCGTGAAGGGGGTTACCTGGTAACGGTGTTTACGGCTTGGGTGTGGGGCCCCTCAGAAAAATGACAGCTTGACTCTGTAGGCACAAATCATGGACCTGCCACGGTGCGGTTTTAAAAAAGAGGAAAGAAAGAAAGAAAGAAAAGAGAAGAGAAGAAAGTGTTGAGAGAGTCAGCACTTGGTGCTTGACAAGGCTCCGAACCTGACACTAGGAGAGTCTTCGCTACCAGGTTAGACACCAACGTCAGAGATGCTGGCGGACCTGAACGCTTGCGGAGAGGCCAAACTCAGCTGAAGCTGTAGATGTGGATGGCACAACTCTCCCTTGGGCCAGAACGGATGTGGGGAAAAAAATTAATTAAGGAAATCCGAGAAGTTGCTTCCTCTGTGACCTTCCCCCTCTCCTTTTCCGCCTTGTTGGGCAGAGGATCCTTGACTCGGCTATTCGCATTAGACCGTCTTCATTGCACCTCCACCCCGACACCAACTTCGGCCATCCTGGCCCTCAAAGCGACTACCGACAACTGACGTTGAGCCCATGCACCAAGTGATCCATGTCGAATGCGGAGATGGCAAGGTTGGCACCGCAAGACAGTCCAGGCCCGAACCCCAAGCATCTTTCGGAAAATGATGTCTGACAGGTGCAGCAGCATCAAGCAGGGGAACGAGATTGATTTAACCTGTAAAGTGGCGAGGGAGACAAGATTCATCATCCTCTCCCACTCATTGGACCAGGTCATGGTTCCTTGCATGCCTCCCATCTCGTAGCGGAAGATCTTGGGTTTGCCACTCACCTTGGACTCTGGAAGGGAGCTGCTCCGGCTCATGATGGTTGTTTTATCATTTTGTTGGGTCTGTTCGAACTGCCAGATGGCGAGAGGTGAGACTCCCTCCGACTTGTAACCCCACGCAGGTATCGTCTGTGCGTATTTCATTGTACCTCCTCTAGCCGTTGTTGATCCAAATCCCTTCCTCTTTCTTCTTTCCCTCCCTCATCGACCAAACACCGCACAGGGGTGGTGAGAGCCAATGGGGATCAAGGGATTTTGAATTGGCCTGGTGATGGGGTCGGACTGGCAAGAGTGGACTTCGCTTCTCCTCCCTCTCGCCAAACGCGCTCCTTGGCTTTGGTTTCCACCTCTCCGCGCCTCGCAACAGTCTCGATCGATTCCCCACAAGATTCTGCAGGTTCATGCAGACGTTGCGCGGGTAGAACCAAGCCGCTTCCCCTCGTCTTTCGCCCTGCGCCCCTCCCAAAATCGAAAGTGGCCTTTTGGGGGGTTGGGCTGATTCCAAGTCGAAAGTGGATGGCAAGGGTTTACCCAATCGAAGAGCGGGAAAAGAGCCAGTTGGGGAGAAGAGAAGGTGGTGGAGTTGGGTCGAAGAGTCACGAGTGCCGCCCCCACGATGGACGGGTGGCGAACGTTGAACAGCTGGCGAAGCGGGTTTGATTCGTTTACTGAGGAGGGTTGAGCCCCCCAATTCAAACAGGGTGGTCCACTTGAAGTCGAGAAAGTAACCGATCGCTGGTAACCAAATCCAGACCTCGTCATAAGCCAAGTCCTTACTAGTCCAACACAGTCTCGGTTGAGGCGAGTGCAAGGTTCAAGTCTGTGGGTGCATGTTGATTTCACCTTTTCTTTTTTTTTTTTTTGAATTGTTTTTTTGCACTCTCAGGCTCGGTCTTCCCCCTCTTCTCCCACACCCTGTTCTCATTTCGTGACTGGTGACTCAATGGTTGGTGGAAGGTTGACGGGTGAGCATCCAAGCACCAGAACTACTCACGCTTGGTTTAGCCTCCTGCGCAGGTGGCTATGACAAATTGGCTCTTTCCTCTCGTTGGATTCGTCCAACTTGGCCTATTCGATCCAGACCCACTCGTGACTTGTGCTGCAAGCTGGTGATTGGCTTGCACCTTGACCGTGTAGTCATAAGTGTACCCTTCGTGATTCGTTAGCGGCACCGATGTAACCCTCTCCTCTCACACCTGAGCACATAACAACAGAGCATCGATCGAACCTGTTGAGCCCGACAGATCCAGCTTCTCCACCTCTCACCGGTCGCCTTGAAGGATTCGAAACAGGCCCATGTAAGAGGTGGGAAGGACGGAACAACGGTTCGATAGGGGGAAGGGAAAGGGGGGAGAGGAGAACGCGTGAGGGGCAGGGGAAAGCTTGGCTCGGCTATGCGTTAGCGATCCATGGCGCGCGCCCTTTCGTAGCCCCCCAGAGGCGATTGAGAGAGAGGGGGGGGAGAGAGTCGCGGAACCGATCCCTACCCGCGGCTAGGATTTCGAACCAACCGATCCCGAGAGGGGGCCAAAGGAGAATTGGGGCCATTCGAGCCAGTAGTAAGAAGAAACGATATGCAAATGCCCTAACCCGGAGAAAGGAGAAGAGTAAAGAAAAGAAAAAACGTACGATTTCTAGCTGTCGACCCAACAAGAAACGGGGGACCATTGTTGATGGTGATCGCCCAGCTTGGCCTCTCAGACCGAACCAATCCGTTCGTCGCTCTTCCGTGGTCTATCCCTCCCCTCTGGAGTCGGATCAGTGTCCAATCCTCAACCCCCCCCCCTCTCCTTCCCGATGTGATAGCCACTGGTCATCGCCGTGCCCTTAAACGCGCCTCTTCTCACTTTAGGCACCGTATATGCGCTCCAGCTCTGGAGGAGGGGGCGACGAGCAGTTCGGATCACATGCTGTCGGCAAGATGGGTTGGCGAGCAGTCGATGACGAGAGGATGTCACTTGGTCTGCCAACAGGACATTTCTGGCCAGAACGAGTAAGGAACGTGCGGACAGTGGGAGGTCGGAAAGAGGGAAAGGAGCGAGCGAACGATGAGCAGGGAGGATGGACTGGATAGTCGGAAGGTTGTTGTCGGGTCAGATCCCCAGCTTACCTTGCTTGACCTCGTCTTGCAACTGCTCACACGATTCCTTGGGTCGAGCGAGACTCCTCCCAACAATGATAGATCTAGTCCAAATCGACACAGACAAAGCATCCCGCCGTAAAAGCAGGTACTGTATGGAAAGTGCAGGCAAGCCAAGAATCTGCGGGGTAGAAGACGGGGGTGAGGGTGTTGGAAGGGGAGGTTGCATCCAAAAGCTGTGTAAGAGATGAAACACAATTTCATTTAGGGGATCTTGGTGCATGGTCGGATTCGACTTTGCTCTGGGCTTGCATCGCTGGTGCTCACCGGGGTTGACGACGTTGCTAACTCACCCACAGTCACCATGTTCAAGACTCATTGACCATCTTGAGTACGGATCCGCATGCTGAACCATCCCCAGCAACCCTTTTCTGTCACATCCCCAACAAAAGGGAGAGAAAATTGGAAAAATCCAAGAAGGAACCATGCTCTCCTTGAGCAAGCAAAGGCCGCGATGGCCCCACCCTTCCATCTCCTCCCCCTCCTCCTCCTCCTTCTTCTCCTTCTCCTTTCTTAGAAGAGCTATTGTTTTTCTTTCGAGTCAAAGGTCGGAACCAAGGGATTTGTCATCGGCGAACCGACTCTCTGTCACAGTGCCCTGTGGGCTCGGCGAAAATGTGGAATGCAGCACCCCGCCCGCTTCCCTGCTTAACGCCACTCAGACCCCCGCCGCCACTGTCCCTTCTCTCGGCGAATTATTGATCGTCCGCTTTGCAGTGGGTCAGATGATGCGTTTGTCTCTCTCCCTCCTTTCTTCCCTTCTAGCTTGGAAAGGTGAGAAGGCAATGTTTCTTCTTTCCAAGTCACAGTCACATCTACTGATACCATACCCTCTTGTGACCGGATTGGGCTTGCGGATCAACCAATGTGTTAGCTTGCCAAAGCTTTGCCCTCCACGCCTGGGTTGAGAGTCGTTAGGCAATGTTGCCAGGGAGGTTGGTCAGCGCAAACCCGAGCGTTGCCAGCTCTAGTTCGGCTTTTACACCCATCTCCGTCACCCCTTGACCGTCTCTCCATCGTCGTATTTCAAATCCAATGCATTTATCGCACCCCTCTGTCACATAGCTAGCGACTTTCCACGAACGAGTTCTCGCAACTCCCAAGCAATCAAACCTGCCCCACCGAATCCGATGGATGGAGAGAACGAGAGAAAAGGTGATCGCAGTCAGAGTCGGCCAACCTTGCTGCTTTGCTCAACCTTTCCCCGAGAAGCGAGGACACGACTTGGTTCCAAGAATGCCACCAAGACTCGCAAGGTGGTCGGTCGCTTTCATGGCAGACTCCCGCCCACCCCTTCCAAAGGGACGATTGAAGAGAAGAAAAAAAATAAAAATAAAAATGAAAATAAATGAAAATGAATGAGGAAACTGAGACGAACAACGACAGCATCGTCGTCGTCGTCGTCGCTAACGGAAGAAAAAGAAGAAAAATGAAAAATGAGATGAAAAGAAAAGGTCCAGCGACGAAGAGAAACTATCATCGACCCCCTTACCCCTTAGGAGGGGAGGAGGGGAGGTGGTCTAACCGAACCGAATCGAATTCCGAGAGCGGGTTTAAGCCTGACCCCGCCCCGCCTTTTCGAGACTAGGGCCCTTTACTCAGGGGCTGCGCTTGATTTATTATTGGACAACAGGGATCGCCCCTTGCGAACTAGAGAGCTAACGGTTTGTTTTGAAAGAAAAAAAGGGAATCGTACCATCCCCATCAGCTAGTCCTGGTCAAGAGGGAAACGGTTTGGGAGGTGGATGGGAGAAGACCGAGGTCTGGAACCTACCCCGGCAAAGAGAGTAGCAAGTTTAAGGATGGACTCCCAAGTCGACAAGGGTGCCGTGTGAGGCAAAGTGCCAAGTCGCCCCTTTGTATCGGTTTTAGCTGCCTTACGTCGTTCCTGTCGCTTCCCTCCTCCTCCGCCTCCTCCTCCTCCTCCTCATCCTCCAGCTGGATATACAAAGGAACACGATATGCAGCATGGACGATGGCTCTAGTTCCTTCCCTGGGAAGGAGTCAATGACGAAGGCTTGTCCGAAAATTTTAGGTAAAAAAAAATAATATAAAAAATCTTCTCACTGTCGTCGTGGAGTGCGAGTGGGTAGACCTGCCTTGGCGAGCCCAAGCCTGATGATCTCTTTCTCATCTTCTCTTTCTTCCCCCTTCCCCCACGATGAGACCATCAAAACCCACCAATCAGAGCCAGACGATGACATACCCAGACTCGGATAGAATGCATCACTCCGACACGTCGGAGTGGCAAAACCAAATCATCCGAGGAAGGGGGTTTTTTTTTTTGTTTTTCGTTGGGGGGCAAGCGCAACCGAGCCCTCTTTCGCCCATCCCCCGCCCCTCGACCTTTCCCCGCATTTGGTCTTTCGCCTTCTCAGCCTCCTCACAGCCCATTTTTATTAGAGATGCGTGAGCTTCGTGGGTAAGACCAAAGAGGTTCTTAAATTAAAAAAATTAAAAAATAAAAAAAGTTTAGAAGCCAGCCGAAGATGGTCAGCCTAACTCCACCCTTTTACTGCTCTCCATTGACAAAGCTCTCTCCCCACTCCCTCCTGTGTCGGTGCTCGCAGGGTTTGGAAAGACGAAGGAGGAGGAGGAGAGGAGGAGAACGCAAGAACCAATCGGATCCGGAAAAGGTTCGAAATCATCCGTGGAAGAAAAAACACTTCCAGGAACTAAGATGAGAAGGTTGTTACATCCTTTATTATTGGGCTGACTCTCCTCCCTCATTGCGGGAGAGTGATTTGTGGGATGAAGGTCCAGATTGGTTCCTTGGATGCAACCGCGAATCTAGCCGAGGCTGGAACCTTCCCACCCTCACCAGCCCTTTGGACCAATTCGGGTCGATCACATTGGTCGCATACGAACGATTGAGCATGTACATCGAACTCTTGTGCGGCTTTGGCTTGATTCCTTTTTAATTGGATTTCTTCTTCTGGTCAACCTGAGAGGGTGGGGGTTAAGGCAAGAATGTGACCCAACACCTGTGCAAGATGCCGACTCAGAATGCATGTTGTCCCATCGCTTTGGAAAAGCCGCTCGTGCTGAGAGAGGGGCGGGCTACGATTTCCTCAGTACGTAGCTGTGAAGAAGAAAGTTTGTTTGAACGTTAAAAGAGGAAAATGAAAATCAAAAGTAAAAAAGGAGAAAGAAGGATTCATGAAGACAAGAGGAGACGAATGATAATGGAGCTCAATCAGGATCCGGAAGAGCAGAGGAGGAGGCGATGCTGAGGGAGGAAGCCTGAACTTTGTCGGGCCTACCGCTACCTTCCAAACCGCGTCCTTTGACTCTCTCTCTCCCCCCCCCCCGCGCTCTGACGTACGGCCCCATGGAGAGTCTTGGATTAGATTGAGCTGGGTGGTCCTGGTGAGCGGGGACGGAAAACGATGAGACTGGTGTCCCAATCGTCGGAATCGGAATCCTCACAGCACTGGATGCATCGGGGTGAGTTGCATGTTCGCACGCAAGGCCACCTCCGTGCACCACCACCCCACCCACCTCAAGCGTTGGTCATGGGCAGTTCCTTCGAGGGCACGTCTCCTGGAACCCTCACTCGATATGAGTTGGACAACCAGAGGCCTGCCAAACGATCTTTTTCTTTCGACGTTGCTTGCAATTTCCCCTCTAATTCTCTCTCTCTCCCTGGGAAAGCTGAGATCGAAATAGGATGAAACCATCACTTTCCCTCCGACAAGCCGGATCCCCTTACTGGTGCGCTCCTTTGTTTTTTTTTTCTCTCCGTCTTCCTTTCCTGCTGCTTCCCCTATCTACCCCACGATCTGGGATCCCACCTTGGAAGGCTTTAGAGGTTTGTACGGGGGAGAGAAGGTCAGCTGGGGAGGGGCTTGGATGCATGGCAAGATGGAAGTACGATGCGGGGACAGGATGTAGGAAGGGTGAGGAGGACGTTGTTTGGATGGGGGTCACGATGGGAGAGAGGGTGGCAAAAGAGGGGACCAGTGGGGGTCTCTTCCCTCGCTCGTGACCTTACATGGTGTGGGGGAAAGATCTCTTCCCGTTCGTTTGCGGTACCAAGGTCGAACCTTGTCTCGTCCCTCGATCGATCCCCAAAAATCGGATTTACCCCCTTGAAGATCCGCCCGCCATCGCCGATTCTCTCTCTCTCCCTCCCTCTGTCTCTTCCTCTCTCCATCTCTCCATCAGGGTTGGGGAACACCAAGAATGGGTCCAAAGAGGGCTGGTCAGAGTGCAACGCACGAACGCAGAATGAAGCGGCAAAAGGTGGTGCCCGCCGCCCTGTTCAAACAATTTTTCCACTTTTCTTTCCGATTACGGAGCAGACGGTTCTTGTCTCACCCAGTCCGCGAAAAATGAATGCGTTTTGTTTCGGGAGCTCGGAAGGATCGCTGAATCCCCCCCCCCCCTTCCACCTTCCTCATACCCCCTTCCAACCCGACTTTTTTTTTTCTCCGCCAAGCAAGAAGTTCTACGAGGAGTTTGAGAACATGCTCTCGTTCAACGGATCTTGATGGGACTCCTGCGCATGGATGGTAGGTGGTGGGCCCTTTTTTTCTTTCGCGGCATCCCCTCTGACCTTGTCGTCGTCCCAGCAGTGCGGGAGGACCAACATCGACTTGAGTCCTGTCAATCAGCCAGGCGGTTTCGTCGTCTTTGGTCTTCGGAGGAGGTCTTGGTTGTGACTATGTCACGTGATCGCAGCCTCCCAATCGCCTTGGCCTCCACCATGACGTTGGAAGTGGACACCTCCACGCTCAGACACTCAGGCTACCTGGAGGCACCAACACCAACCTCCGCCAACCGTAGGAAAGTATCAGTCGGTTTTCGAGTCGGGACCAGGCGTCCTTTTTTCTTTTGCAACATGCCTTCTTTCAAAGAAGAAAAAAAAAATCGAAAGCCCCGAATAACCACATGGGCCCCGAGAATGTCCTTGGTGTCGCTCTCATCCACACCCTGAGCAGCTGAGAGGAACGACGCCTGGGCCCTGGCTGAACTCAAATGGCAGGGGACGAGTTCATCGGAGAGCAGCATCACCCGCGATGCGATTTCCTCTCCTCTCTTTCCTAGATCTCCGACAGTCACAGTGGCTTACCACAGGCCCGGACGTGAAGGTCCTCCCTGACGAAGGACGGAGCCGGATCGCTCAATAGGTCCGACCCAGCCATCTTTGGAGTGAGGCTCTCCTCCTTTCGAGGAAGCCGAGTCCCAAAACAAGTCGTCGTCCGAGACTCATCAAGCAGCCACGGGAGGCGTCAAGGCGCCATCCGGGGCTGATTGCTTCAAAGGTCCCAACCGCCGTGAGCGAGAATTCTTGCGCATACAAGGAGGCGTCCTCGGTGAGAACGACAAGAGGAAGAAACGGAAGGCATGTGATGGGGGGTGGGGCTCGGCGTTCGAGTGAGGAGCGATGTTGAACTTAAATAATGCTTGTCTCCCCTCCCCTGTCGCCCGTCGTCGTGGCCGTTTCCTTCCCTCTTCGCCTCTTCTGCTTGAACTTTCCTGCTTTTCTTGTTCTCCCTTGCGATTTCACTTTTTCTTTTTCTTCCTTCCTTTCTCTCTCTTTTTAATTCGTTGACCTTTTTTTACAACCAGACTTTTGGCTCGATCAAGACGGCCGTGGACTGGCTCTTCGACTTTCTGCCTCTACTTGCCCCTCACCCTTCCTTTCTTTTCGCTTGCCGATCTCTGAGAGGAAGAAGAGGGAATGGAACTCCTCCCTTACGTGCTACTGGCGTTGGCCCTCGCAAGGGTTGATGTCGGTGCGCTTCCCATCGCTGCACCTGCCGGTCAGTTTGGTCAAGGTGAGTTGCAGAAGGGTAGGGCAGGAGGCTACTGCTCGTCCTGTGCTCCACTCTTCTTCCTCCTAACCTCTCTTGGGCCAAGTTTCACTGAGACTTCGGGAACGTAAGATCGTGCTCCATTCGAAGAGTTCAAAGAGGATTCTCTCTCGAAACGAAGTGAGTATGACGATCGATGGAGGGGGGAGTCAAGCTCAGGCTCTTCCGGCGTCTCCTTTCTCTTTTGAACACTTCCAGGATCTCTGAACCACCACCTTTGGTTTGACGGTCCTCGCTCCCTCCCTTCTCGCTTTACTTCGCCAAAGGTCTCTTCGGATCTTTCTTTAGTGAGTGGTGTTTCCAGACCTTTTCATTCCGAGATGTACCGAGAGTTCCAGGAACTGACGCTCAGATCGAACCCTTTGCCACGTCCCCTCGTCGGAAAATGAAACAGAGGATGACCAAAAAATCGTTCCCGGTGAGTTGAAAAAGACCGCAGACACAGACACCCAGAACCCCCACCCCCCCCCCCAATACACCTCCCCTTGCTCACTCTGAAGAACACGGATCGACACTGCTTCAAAAGTACTGGAACAGATCGACCATGCGCCGGCCCCTGGTGAGTCTCTCGAGAGTTCGTCGAAAAGGAGAAAAACGCCGTCGCGAAATCTCGGGTTGAAGCTGGAAGGCTGAACGGATGGGAAGCTGAACCGTCTCGCCGCAGAACAAGTTGCGGACCAAGTAGCGCCGGTGGCTCCAGTGGCCCAAGTGGCGCAGGCGCCCCAGGCTCCTCCCACCATAATTGCCAGAAGTGAGTGACTGCTGCTGACTGGATCTTTGAAGGAAAGTGGGGGTTTCGTGTGGATATTGGACTCTCGCTCACTTTCAAACGTTGTTGGCGGGGGGGGATGAATAAAAAGTTTCGGGTTTCCTGAGGATGACCCATAGGGCCCCAGAGGCTCCGGCCGCTCCGGTGGCTCCGGCCGCTCCGGTGGCTCCGATGGTTGCCCATGAGGCGCAGATACCCCAGGTACCCCAGGTACCCATCGCAAGCGCCAAAAGTGAGTGACTAGGACTTGAGGTGGAGCTTCGGGGCTTCATGTGGAGACTGGACTCTCGCTCACTTTTGAACGGTTTGGGGGGCGGGGGAACAAAAAGTCTTGAGGAGGCTGGCGAAGAAGTATGCGGACAAGAACGAATACTTTCGTTACGGATACCTCAGTGAGTCGTCTCTGAATGAAGAAAAGCGCCAAGGGTGCAGCATGATCAAGCGGGTGCGGGGAGCTTTGAGGGAGGAATAACATGGAATTCTGAACCAATTGCTCTTTTTTCTTCCTCTTCACTTTGTGTAAGGGATGGATGTCTTGGCTTTCCAGGAAAAGATTGCCTTGCTAGACGAAGACGCTAAAGGGCAAGCTGTGAGTGACTTTTTTGAAGGGAAACATGCTCGAATGGGTGAGTGATTTTCGGGGGGGATTAAAGCGGAGTCCCACCTCGTGGAGAGATGATGAGATGCGCGGGTTCTAACCATCGGGTTGGGGAGATCCTTCCCTCACCCCTTTCCCCTCGTTACCAATGACTTGTGGCACAGACGACATATCTTGGATTAGGATGGCATTGGTTGCCAGCGGAGTATCCTTACTTGTTGCGGGAGTCTCCGCAGCTATGATTGGTCCCTTGATATGGTCTTACGTTGATGACTCAAAAAACGGCGCGTAGAATGGATCTCTCCCCATCTTGCGATCGGATCCCCTCCCTCACTGTCGTGGCGGCGCCGAGAGGTTGCCGACATGGTCCTGGCCCAGCCGCTGTTTCGGGGTCGGTCCAACTCGGTAGGACTTGTGGGGATTCAAAGAGTGGGAAGAAGGGCGCTGTCGCCTTCCCATCTGGGAAGACTCGGTTTCGCTTCCAACACACCCACCCGAACGATTCGGAGTAGCAAGCTATGATACGTTCCCCCAAAACCCCCCTCCCAGAATCTGAACATGGGATCGCAAGTGCTGATATGTGTGTGTGCGTGCGTTTGGACTTCAAGCGAAAGTTGACAAGAAGAAGAAAAGCCCCCCCCCCCCCCCCCCTTCCCATAGCGACTGCTTCCTCTCCCTCGCTCCATGTTGGCGTCATCGTGTTTTCGGGTCGGAAGAAGACCTCCAGAAAGGTTTGATGACGATGATGGCGATCAGCAGCGCGATGCAGAGAAGGAGGAAGAGGATCAACTGGTTCCTTCCGGACCTCCGTTGATACCTGTCCCGACGTCGTCGTTGCAGCGCGAGAGGGGGAAGGCGTAAGAGTGTGGGGGAAGATGACAAACTTTGAGTGAGCAGCGCATTCCTAGTTTTCTCGTGTCGCAAAAAGAAAGATTTCCAAAGGGGAGGTTTGGAGAGGCGCTCAGCATGAAAGAAGAAGGGAGAAACTCACGAGGTGGCCACGTTGAGCTCCTTGACGGCTCCCTCCATTTCTCGGCTCATGGTCTCGACGTTGTAGTCGATGCGATCCAGCAGCGTACCCTGATCGATGACCAGGTTGGAGAGGTCTTGGAAGAGCTGGGCCAGCTCGGCGATCGACTTTGCGATCTCGTCGATCTCCCTCGACCTCTGGGAGATGTCGACACCGTCCACGAGAAGCCCCGCCGAGCCTCCTCCTCCTCCTCCTTCCTCCTCTTGTATGAGAAGTTGAGACTGCGGGTTGGAAGACTTGGATAGCGCCGCTCTCGACTTTTGATTTTCATTTTTTGTTTTCATTTGATTGATTTCCCACCACGTGGTGTTTTCCAGGAAGAAATAAGAAGGGCAAACCGGAACCTCTGTCAGATGTTCGGCCGCGGCGTTTTACGAAGAGGGGTTGTGTAAAGAACGACTCACCAGCTCCATGTCCTCCCTGACGGCCATCTCGTTGTCCCTGAAGGCCCTCTCCTTCCCGTTGGGGCCACCACCACCGTTGGGAGCCACGCCAGCGGCGGCACGGATGTCCCAGTCCCTGACCTCCAGGCCCTTCATCCTCTTGAGGTAGAGGCTCTGCTGCTTCCTGAACTTGCCGCTCACGTCCTGAACCTTGGTTGCCAGAGCTGTCTGGACGTTCCTCGCCAGCGCCGAACGCCTCGTCGTGGTGGACGACGAAGGGTCTCTGGTGGAAGGCAGCTCTTGGGCGTCGTCGATGGAGAGCTTGGAGATCATCCTGGTGCACCTCCTCAGGTCGCTGGTGATCTCCAGGGAGAGTTGCTCGATCGACCTCTCCTCCTGGGAGCGATCGGTGAATCCCGGTCTAAGGTGCTTTTGGTGGAGCTTTTCCAACCTCTGCATCTTGGCCTTGAGCGAGTTGAGGATCGAGTCGACCTGGTCCGACGTGTCCATCCACCTTGGAGGTAGGTCGGAGAAGTGGGAGGGAGCGTTGGCGGACGACGGAGACGAGGAGAGAGGATGGTCGGTAGGAGGTGGAATCTCTATCGAAGTGTGTCTCGGAGTCGTCGAGGGGGAGAGGAGGGGTCTCCGGTGGTCTTCGCGTTCATCGTGGTAGAAAGCGGCGTCCTGCTGGTTCTGATCGAGGTCGGAGTAGAAGGAGGGGAAGGTAGCGGTGGCGCGTTTCGACGAAGACCTGGGTACGGAATCCCTGTAGGAGAGGAAGAGGAGCGTCCTGGACCTCGTCACTCCTGTCGCGAGAGAGCCGGCGTTGTTCGGGGGTACGAGGTAAGGGTACGGCGGTTGAGACGGTGGCGAGTAAGGGTCACTCAGCGGGTATTGGGACATTTGGGATGGGTGGGGTTGGGGAAGTGGTGGGGGGGGGGGGTTAGGCACTAGCAAGGGAGGTAGAGGGAAGGGGGAAAGGAGGGGGTGAAAGACGGTCGGCAGCTTGTCACCACTGTTGACGATGGACAGAAGATCATCCACCGACAACGCCGAACACACCGCTTCGGAATCGTCAGACGGGTTCCACCTTTCACACGTGGTCCGAGCGCGCCACTGTCTCTCTCATCCTTCCGCCTACCTTTCTTTCCTCTTTTCCATTTTCATTCCGCTCACTACGTACTGTACACCCCCTTCGGTGGAGGCGCGGAAGATGGGAGAATGATGGGCCCAGGGGAAACAAAAAGGAAGCAACAGATGGTGCAAAAAGATTTTTATAGGCTGACTCCTCCCGGGCTCGAACCGGGGACCTTTCGCGGAAAGAACTGTTAAGCGAACGCTCTAACCAACTGAGCTAAAGTGCCTTGCTTGTCTTCGGGGGAAATGATTGACAATATACTCCTGACTAGATTTGTGGCTAAGGTCAAGAAGAACTAGAGCATGAACCCCTCAAGCTCGACTTGTGAGACGAGGAAACACAGAAAAAGACAAGACACGGAAGGAAAGGTCGGAGGCGAAAAAGGAGACAAGTCGTGTGAGAGTGTGGGTGTGGCTTGGCTGGTTCTGCTTCTCACCATGCTTTGACCCCGTTGCTCGACTTGAGGCATCCGTGGCCCTCTGGATCAGCAACGTGGATTGGGGAAATGCTTGCGAAAGCGAGTTTAGTTTTTTTTTTTTTTTTGGTTTGGGTTTCCTACCGCGCGCCGTCTTTGCCACCTTGGATGTATGCTCTGGGCTTTTCTTTGTGCTTTCTCCGCCGCACACGACCCGGCACCTCCTCGGCTCAGCACCCAGGCCGGTGACTGGTGGAGCCATGGGGAGCAGGACTCGGACGTGGATTGGCTCCGGACAAGAATGTGCCGATCGGATGGATCTGCCAGAGCGCGAAGGGTTGGGAATCGATCAGCGTTTCATGTTCTTGACACGGAGGGAGAGGTGGTTGGGAATTCGGTCGAGGAAGGGGGGAAAGAGAGGGAGTGAGTCCGAGGGGGATGGGGGGCGTAAATTGGTCGGTTGGGATGGATTGATCCGAAGATGGCGGGAGCGTTGGAGGCGGGAGGCGATATGAAAAAGTGAAAACGAGCCCAGATGAACAAAGATCGAACGAAGGAGGAGGAGGAGTTGGGAAAAGTGAGAAATAAAAAAAGTCATCGCCTCCGCCCACCCCAAACCAGCTTCGGGTCGGAACATGTGAGGGAGAGCGCTCATCCCTCCGACCCTTTCTTCCCCTCCTCTGCCATCCCCTCCTCAACGCACAATTTGTTTATCGTTTCACATCCTCTGATGACGCCGACGAGCCACTCGAAAGGTTGAAGGGTCTCTGGGGGGGGGGGGGGGGGGTTGAACGAATTCCGCCCATCTTTCTCTCTCTCTCTCTCTCTCTCACACACACACACACAACCCTATCACACGCTGCCTCATCAGTATCACTACCACCACCACCAACACCACTACCAAGCCGGACTTCCCTTCCTCCTTCTCCCGAAGCAAAGAGCCAACAGCCATGGTCCGAGCTGACAGCGGCAACGAGGTTCCGACCGACTGGACCTGCTGGGTTGAAGTGCCCAAGCTGCCACAGCACCTATGGACAGCTTACCCTCAATTCCGACCTCGGTCACCCACCATGATTGCAACCAAGGCACAACCTAGCCCTCAACCATCCTCATCAGCCAGGAAGAGATCGAATGGCGGAGCCTCCTCGCCTTCTCCTCGACTCGGCTCTTCATCCTCGCCCCAAAAAACCGAGCCTCTCGGATCGAAGAAGCCAAGGATCGAGATCGTGGACTTGGAGGTCGAGGAGGAGGACGAGGTGAGGAAGGATGCGCCGACAAAGGTTGAGGTGGCGAAACCTGCCCGCGACGAGGTGGTGGAGGCTACTCCGGAGGCACCTGGGGATCAATCCAACCTGCTTCTGGATCAGGAACTGCCAAGACCCAGGCCGAAGCCAGTAGCTGCCACCGCCAAGGCTGACACCGGCAAGCCGAAACCCGTCTTCCTCTCGCCCCCCTCGGACGAGGAGGACGAGCTGGAGGCTGAAGAGCAGCTGGCCAAGGAGGATGGGCATGGGCATGGGCGGAAGCTCAACGATGGCTCGCAAGACGAGGAGCAAGGTTTCACCATCATCGAAACGCTCTCGACGCCTGGTGCGAGCAAGCGGGTTACGCCAGCGAGTGGCGTCAAGGCTGCCGAGGCGAAGCCGAGTGAGGTTAAAGGCAGCTTGGGGAAGGAAGGGGGTCAGGCAGCGGGAAGGGACGTCAAAGAGGGTCGCGAGAAGAGCAGCAAGAAGAAGAAGAAGCAGAGAGAGGAGGAGGAGGAGGAGAGGAGGAGGAGGCGGGAGAAGCGCAAGGGAAAGAAGCAAGGCAAGCAACGCCGCCCAAGGTCCGGCTCGGACGAGGAGGAGGACGACGATCTCAGATCGTTCCTCAACGCCGACGCCTTCGCGAGGAGCACGGGGTCCAACAAGAAGGAGACCTACAAGAAGAACCTGGAAAAGTTCCAGGAGGAGAGGCGCAAGAGGCTACTCAACAACGCGAGCCAGTCGGACGGGGACGACGAAAGCCTGTGGGGGAGTCGAGCCGGTTCGTCGAGCTCTGACGGCGGAAGCGAGAGAGGGAGCGAGAGTGAGAAGAGCAGCGTCATCGAGGAAGGGGATGATAGCAGCAGCAGCAGCAGCGGGAGCAGCAGTGGGAGCGCCGATAGCTTGGACTTTATCGTGGATGATGATTTCGTCGATGGGGACATTTCGTACAGACCTGGTGGTGGTGGCGGCGAGGGCAAGAGGAGCAGCACCTCGGGATTCAAAGCCGATTCCAGGCGTAAGGGATCCAAATCTCGGAGAGGCAAGGAGGGCAAGGGCGGGGAGAGCATGAAGCCGAGGTCGAGGACGAGGTCACCGGCGCCCCACTTCTCCTTCTTGAACCAGGAGCCAGTTGGACTGACGGTGAGCCACGGCAAGCACTTTTTGAGCCAGATCGGGATCGGCAAGCAGTCGATGAGGGAGCTCTGCCTGGACTGGGTCGAGTGGGCAGTGTGCCGGTGCCTGATCCCCTGGGCCAAGCTCTCGGCTGCGGACAG
This sequence comes from Violaceomyces palustris, assembly GCA_003144235.1. Classification (NCBI taxonomy): domain Eukaryota; kingdom Fungi; phylum Basidiomycota; class Ustilaginomycetes; order Violaceomycetales; family Violaceomycetaceae; genus Violaceomyces; species Violaceomyces palustris. The sequence goes on along the minus strand of KZ819809.1, from coordinate 29,807 downwards.
GGTTCGGCTGGAAAAGGCTCGGTCGACGCTGAGGGGCAAGATGAGGGGGAGCGAGGAGTCCCTGACGTCCTCGGTGATGAGGAGGCAGTTCAAGTGGTACCTCTGCAGGCTGCCCAAGATCGAGGTTCGGCCGCTCTTCCGCGACGAGACGGGAGCGGGTTCGCACGCCTCGCTGGGGTGCGCCGCTTGCCACAAGAGAAAGCAGGAGGCCACGCACTCGGTCATCTTCTCTGGAAACCGGTACGACGAAAAGACGATCGGCCCGCTGGAGCTCTCGTCGGACGATTCGGGTTCGTCCGAGGAGGTCTCGACCGACGCCGAAGGACTGGCTCAGGACGTGAGGAACAGCAAGGGCAAGATGGTCAAGAGGTTCTGCGTGGGATCGTGGTGCGTCAAGAGGGCCGAGGTGATGCACTCGCTCCACCACTGGGAGTGGAGCGAGATCCAGAACGTCAGGAAGGCGACCAGGGTGGCCGAGGTGATGAGGAGGATGCAGGACGGCGACGAGGAGGAAGGAGCCTCGGCTGACGAGATCGTCGAGATCGTCGAACACTTCAACAGGCCTGGAGAGCTGGTGGACCGATTGAAAAGGAGTCTGGACGCGCTCGTCCAGAAGGCCGTCCACTTTGCTGGGGCTGCGTGACGTGGGGGAGGGGGGAATCATATCGGGGGAGGGGTTTATTGGAATTGGGACAGAAAGGGAGAGATGGGGAAAAGAAGATGCAGCAGCAGGTTGAGGGGCCTTTCTTTTGTTCGTTTTTTTCTGGTGGGCCCAACCTGTGATCACTGATTCACTCTCTCTCTCGGAATCTATGCTAGGATGTGTGATGCGATGGGTGAGGAAAGGCGAGGTGTTGGAATCTTTCCCTTGTCGGAAGGGATGAGTTGGAAACAGGGTGGGTAGAAGGATGCGATAGGCAAAGCGAGATTCCATTTGAATTGCGTCGTTGAATAATGTACAAGGTGGGAAGGGGAAGGTGGGAAGAAGAAAGAAGAGGATCGAAGGCTAAACGAACCCTCACCTCCTAACAGGGGTTCTGGGGGGCTTTGCTCGAACCACCCTGGTGGAAGGATTGTAAGGAGCGTCACCTTTCGAGAGGGCTGCGGAAGAAGACTTCTTCCCCTTGCTCTCGCTGTCGTCATCGTCATGGTCACCATCTGGCCTCTCCTTTCTCTTCCTCCTGGCCTCGGGTCGGGTTCCTTCCACTAGACCTCCGACCGGTGTTTCGGGCAAGCTGAGGAGGTCGACCATCTCCCTAGGGAGGTACCGGGCCGCCAGACCCGCGAGGCTTTGCCTTGGTCCTACGATGCCCTTCTCCTGCAAGAGTTTGATCATGTCGGTCTCGTTGATGGTCAGGCCACCTCCGGCCTTGGAACCCCTTGACCTCGAGGCCACTTGGAGGAGCTGCTGGCTCAGCCTTGAGAGGTGGAGGTTGACGGATCTCGAGATTTCCTCCTTGGCCTGGGCTAGGATCTTGGGCTTCCTTGAGGATCTTTGCGATGATGATGACGAGGACGAGGACGAGTGGTTTAGGAACGTGTTGAACGTCTCCAGGAGCATGCTCTCCGGCAGTGATGGGAGGGGGTTCCCCGTGTGAGGAGATATCCTTCGGACGGAGAGGGGGGGAAGGTGATGGGAAGAGGGAGGATGCAATGGTCAGGTCCCTCCTTGGTCTCCTTTGGGGGAGAGATTTCTGTCCAAACTCACAGGTTCTTCCTCCTCCTGGCCACTCTCTTCTTCAAGAGGTTCTGGACGGCCTTAGAATTGAGCATGTCTTTGCGAATGCTTTCAAGATCCTCATCGTCGTCGTCGTCATCTTCCTCCTCCTCCTCCTCCTCGTCGACCATGTCCGTGTCGTCGACCTCGACCTCACTGCCGAAGGGTTCTTGGACGACCCTAGATCTTGGGGCTGAGTTGTCGGCCTCACTCTGATCAATGGTTCGGCTTAGCTCGTTCATCGCACCCATGCTGATCTCGAGGTTGGGATCAAGGATACCACCGCTCTGCCTTGCAATCGAGGATTCGTTCCCGATCCCGACCTGGGATCCCAGGTCTTCCTCAACACGGATGAGATCCGCGACCTCCTCCTCCTCGTCCTGATTGGAGAAATCCCCTCCTACGTCGTCCGCCGGGTAAGCCTCTTGATAAATGCTAGACTCGTCGCCCATCAACGGCACCGACACGGATCGGGTCATGCTGAGTGGCCGGAGAAAGGAAAGGGGAAAGCCGATTCCGTTGTCAGTCAAGCCGCCCACATTCCTATCGTGGAGTCCACCCCAGGGACGAAGGAAAGGGAAGGGGGGGGGGGGGGGGAATGAGTAGGCAAAACTTACCTGATCTTGCCACCGTCAAACCTACTCCTCTCATCATCATCATCCTCACCCTCCTCTCCACCCTCTCCGCTGAAGCTTGCACTGCTGAGCTCACCCACCCTCGAACCGAGACTTGGTCTACCCCTCGACGCCCCCAGCCCGCCAAAGATGCCTTCCCGAGTGAGCCGGTCCAACCTATCCAGGAGGTCGACATCCTGGTCCTTGTTGCCACCGCCTCCGAAAGAGGTCACAAAGCTCAGGTCGACGCCAGCCCTCTCAAGCTCGGCCTCTCGGTTCATGTTGGACCAGGCCGATATTGACCTGGCTCCGACAGATTGGTCCGCCGTCGCGACCGAGAAGGCTTCTGAAGCTCGACCGCCACCCTTCAAGATCCGATCGCCTCTTAGGTCGGAGAACAGGCCAGTGTTGGGGGCAGAAGACTTTCTGGACAGGCCCGCATCCGGGTAATTGGAAAGGCTCTTTGAGATGGAAGCGTCTCCTCCACTCGTTCCCGCTCCTGATTCCTCTCCTTCCTCCTCCTCCTCCCCCACCTCCACCTCTCGCTCCCCGGGCGACCGGCTTAAGTCATCCTCCCTGGTCAAGTCGCCAGGTACGCTCGCACCAGGTGCCAGCGTCGAAAGCCTTGGACGAGAAGAGGAGGTTGATCCAGTCATCGCAACAAACCTCTTTCCCCCACCACCACCACCTCCTCCTCCTCCTCCTCCTCCTCCTCCTCCTCCTCCTCCTCCTTGTTCGACTAAACTGACCTCACCCAGGTTGGGTGCCCCACCTTGCTTGCCCGTGACAAAGGGGGCGGGCGAAGCCATGGCGCCCTCAGGCGTTGCAGGGACGACAAACCCGGGGGCCCTGGCCAACCTCCTCAGAAGGTCCATGGGCGATTCCTCCCTCCCGCCTTCCCATCCGCCAAGGCCCCAGATGCTCTTCCTCGCTCCCCTCCTCTCCCCCCTCGTCTTTTGAGCCGAGGCCAGCAGGAGGTTTTGGTTCCTCCTCTTCCTTTCCGTCATTGGGGTCTGGGTGTTGACGCTGGCGAGGTTGGAGGCTTTGTTGTTGTAGGACGCTTTGCCCACCGAGCGCGGTTGGATGAGGACCGCAGAACGGTCGGCAAGATTGCGTGAAGGCGTGGCCGCTGTGCTAGCCAGGGTCCTCTTAGTTGCCGGCGTGGCGATGATGTTGTCGGCCGTCGGCCCCTTTGCCGCATTGGGGCCGGCAAGATTGAGGTGGATGGTGGAGGAGGAAGAGGAGGACCGGTTGATCGGGGTCTGGTGGTTATGATGATGGTTATAGGCCGCCCTCTCAATGTGCTTGACGATCAGATCGGCAGGAGGGGGCTGAGACAAGGACCTCCTTCTACTCTCCTGCGGAGTGGGGTCTGGCCTTGACCTCGAGATCGAGGTTGCGGTGGATGGAGTCGCGTTGGCATCCTTCTTCTTTCCCGCCGAGGCGACCGACGAGGTGGAGCTTGATTTGGGAACCTTTTTTCGTGGCGAGGGTGACTTGGCCGGTAAGTCGCTACCGCTACCTGCGGTCAGGGTCCTCTTCCTCGGGGAGTGCCTGGTGGGAGTGGAAGGGGGAAGGCGGCTGTTGGAACTTGAACCCGACGTGGTTCGATCTCCGCCGCTGGCTCCTGCTTGATCCCTCGCCTTGCTTCTGGGGGAGGTAGCATCCGAGTTTCGGGAGATGGATTCCAATTCTTGGAGCGCCTCGTTGCTCATCACGTATCTGGGCTGCTTGCCACTGCCGCCGGCGAGGCCTTGGCTGGCGGCACCCTTCTTCTCCCTCAGACCATGCACGACGCTGTCGGCCGAGTTTGCGGCGGCGATGTCCAAGATCTGTTTAGGGTCCTTCTTGATCTGGAGGCAGGTGCCGCGGAAGCCGAGGTAGAAGAACCTGGAGAGGTCGGTCGAATTGGAGTGGGAGAGGACGAGGGTGACACTGTTGGTCGTAGAGAACCTGGTGACGTTGACGGGGTACTCGGTGACTCCATGCTGATCACGGAGGAGAGAGAAGTCAGCCTGCGCCTTGCCACTGTTGACGTCGCCCACGCGGACCGGTCGACTGCGATGGTTGTCGTCGTCGTCGTCGTCTTCGTCAAACTGCAACTCGTCAAAGTCGACACCGTCGGGCCTGTTTACAAAGACCTTGCAGCGCGTGGGGGAAAAGTCGCCGACGCCCGTGTTGAGGAGGATGGACTTGATCCTCACAGGCGAAACGAAAGGGACGGTGAGGATGAGCTGGTCGTCAACGTTGGACTGGGTGTAGTCAGAGGTGTCGAGCCTCTTGTCCCATGGCTTGATGACGTTCTTGGCCGACTCGGGAGGGTCGAGGTTGGTGCCCCAGACCTTGTCCCTGTCGATGTACTGGAAGAGGCTGGTGGCGTCGCCGTCGGTTGAATCGAGCGAAGGTGGTGGTGGAGGGGAAAGGGGGCGTTGGCCACCATGGTCAGATGGGTCGCAGCTCATGATGGAATCCACCCCCGCTCTCGCCACACGGCCGGCTACGGAGTTGACAGTGGGGGTCGAGCTTTTGGAAAGAGAGGTAGAAGTCGAGAGGATTGACGATGACCAAGCTTACGATTCGGGCGGGGTGTGGGTTGAGAGAGAAGGAGGGTGGCAAGGCAGGAAGGTCAATACAGTTGAATGCTTGTGTCGGGTGGTGTGGTGTGAGCGAGGATGTGTTGGTCTCCCCCTCCTCCTCCTCCTCCTCCTCTCCCTCTCCTCTCTCTCCTCTCTCTTTCTCTCTCTTCCTCTCTGCGCCTCTTCTCCCTCTTCTCTCCCTCTGCTCGCCAACACAATCGAGTCACTCACTACCCAACCAAGTATAGGCACTTTTAGTGACGAGTGGCTAGTGGATTGGTCTTTGGTGCACTCCGCCACTCGGTGGGTGTAACCCTTCCTTTTCTTGATTTCGATGGTGGTCGGGATTCCTATCGTGGCTATGATTTTTTCGAGTTTGATGTTAATCGATCATGGGAGTGGATGGGCTCCAACACGAACGCGTCACCTTCACCGCCCAAAGAGGGATTACGCGCGGCAACCATGCATGCCCCTTGTAATCAGCTCACGCCTCCCGCCCTCCCCTCTCACAGCCGGTGATGTGAGTTTGTGAGTGGGTGTGGGTGGAGTGGGCCTGAGCGTTGCGCGTGAAATATTCCATGAGAGAGAGGGAGACCAAGCTGACACTCTCTACCAAGAGACACGTGACTCTCACCCACCGCCTTTGTTCACTCCACCACTCTCTTCAAAAAACACCCTCCTTGGATCTCTGCAATGCTGCAGCTGCAGCCTGTATGCAGTACAAGCCTCAAGTGGAGAGAAACACAAAAGGTGTGGAGAAAGGCGAGAGAGGTGGCAAGAACGGTGTCGGGTGTTTAGTGATCGAGGAATGTCGACACGTGATTCATCGGTGGAATCGGGCAAGGGGAGGAAGAGAGGGAAGAGGTGAAAAAAGAGAGAAAAAAGAGAGAAAAAAAAGTAAGAAAAAAAAGACAGGTTGACATCCTCCGACTCCTTCATCGACTTGGTCGTCTTTGAGAGCAACGAAGAAGAAGAAAGAGAAAAGAAGAGAATAGAGGGAGAGAGGAAAGACAAGGAAAAGGCTACTGTGATGAAAGAGTTGGCAGGAGGGAATCCATTCACGATCCCACGTTCCCCAGCTTGGTCAAGTCGAACTCAGACTTTCAGGTGGGAAACGGCAGAGCAACTCGGACAGTCTCCACAAAGTGATCCCTGTCTTGGCTCAGCCTCCCTCTTCTCCTCATCACCATCATTCGGTCGGTGACTTGACAGCCTCTTGCCACCCCACCTCCTTCCCTTCTCTTTCAACCTCGATCCAACGTGTGCCTGGCAAATGTACACCACCCCTCCCACCTTGCCAGCCCAGCCGAAAGAAGGAACTAGAAACCAAAGGGAAAGAAAGGGAGTCAACCACCATCCCTGGCGGTAAAACCCCGTCGAATCACGATCACCGCCGCAAGCCGCCACCATGGGTGTTCCAGCCCTCTTCCGATGGCTCTCCAAAAAGTATCCAAAGATCGTCTCCTCGGTGGAGGAGGAGGAGCCCAGGACTGTTCCTGGCCAAGATGGTGAAGAGGTAGAGCTCCCCATCGACATGTCGAGGCCCAATCCCAACGGCCAAGAGTACGACTGCCTCTACCTCGACATGAACGGCATTGTCCATCCCTGTACACATCCGGAGGGCAAGCCCGCCCCGGAGACCGAGGAGGAGATGATGCTCGAGGTCTTCCTGTACACCGAGAGGGTCGTCAACATGGTCAGGCCCAGGAGGCTCCTCATGATGGCCATCGACGGCGTGGCGCCGAGGGCCAAGATGAACCAGCAGAGGTCGAGGCGCTTCAGGTCGGCCCAGGAGGCCAAGGAGAAGGAGGAGGAAAAGGCGCTCGCCCTTCAGGAGTGGAAATCGATGGGCCTCCCCGTCACCGACGAGGCGCTTTCGTCGTCCAAGAAGGCCTGGGACAGCAACAACATCACTCCGGGCACCCCCTTCATGGACCTCCTCGCCTCCTCGCTCCGCTACTGGGTCGCCAAGAAGATGAACTCGGACCCGGGGTGGAAGAACCTCCAGGTGATCATCTCGGACGCCAGCGTTCCCGGCGAGGGGGAGCACAAGATCATGGAGTACATCCGTAGGCAGAGGTCCCATCCGGAGCACAACCCCAACACCAAGCACGTCATCTACGGCCTCGACGCCGACCTCATCATGCTTTCGCTCGCCACCCACGAGCCTTACTTCACCGTCCTCCGAGAGGACGTCTTCGCACAGGACTCCAAGGCCAAGGGCTGCCACAAGTGCGGCAAGGAGGGTCACATTGCCGCCAACTGCACCGGAGAAAAGAAGAGCGGTGTCGGCGGCGATGCCTTGGCTGCCTTTCAGGCCAAGCCGACGCCAACCGAGTCCAAGCCTGAGAGGAAGCCCTTCATCTTCCTCGACGTGAGCATCCTGAGAGAGTACCTCGAGGTCGAGCTCAACGTCGCAGGCCTCCCCTTCGCGTTCGACCTCGAGAGGGCGATCGACGACTGGGTCTTCCTCATCTTCTTCGTCGGCAACGACTTCCTGCCCCACCTCCCCTCGCTCGAGATCCGAGAGGGGGCGATCGACACCTTGCTCCGCATCTGGAGGAAGGAGCTGACCCGGATGGGCGGCTACCTCACCAAGCACGGCCAGGTCGAGCTCAAGCACGCCCAGCTCATCCTCGACGGCTTGGCGGCCGACGAAGACGACATCTTCAAGAGGAGGAAGGAGATGGAAGAGAGGCAGGAGGCCAACCAGAAGAGGAGGAGGAAGGAGGACCACGAGAGGCAAGCCAGGGAGAGGGGCGAGGGCGAGGGCGAGCGAGATGGCATGAAGATTGGTGACTCGACCTACGTCGCCGTCAAGGCCCAGCAGAGGAAGAAGGAGCAGGTGATCCCAAAGCCCGCCTTCAACGGCCTCATGCCCGACGTGGCACCTGCTAAAGGAGGAGCCAAGGACAAGGCGGCAGCGGCGGCCGACGGGAAGACGAGGAAGGGGACCATCGTCCTGGGAGGAGACAACAACCAGATGGTCGACAACAGGGCCGCCATCAGGATGGCCAACATCAACGCCGCCGAAGCGCTCAAGGCCGAGCTGGCCGGCTTGTCATCGAAGAAACAGGCCAAGGACGGGTCGCCGAGCAAGAGGAGGAAAGTAGAGGAAGAGAGGGACGGGGTAAAGGTGGAAGGGACTGTGGCGGTGGAGGAGGTGGCGGCGGCTCCTGAAGAGGCTGAGGAGCAGAGCGACACAAATGCTAGCCAAGCCGCGAGCCTGGAGGATACCAAGGGAGACGAAGGGATCGTGCCTGCGGATCGGAACAAGACCGACAAGAAGAGGACCATTGATGAAGTCGAGGAGGAAAATGGCGATCAGAGGGACCAGATCGCGGAGGTTTTGGAGAAAAGCACGGGTGCCGAGGAGGAGCAGGAGGAGAACGAGAAGGAGAAGGACGTTGGCGCTGGCGAAGGCGAGGCGCTGGAAGAAGAGCCGCAGGGGGGGGCGCTGGAGGGGGAAGAGGATCAGGACGAGGACGAGGATGTGGAAGAGGAAGAGGAGGAGGAGGGAAACGAGACCGTCGACCCGCTGACGACGATCAAGAAGAGAGTCGTCAAACCGGACGGGACGGTCGAGTACGAGGACACGGTCAAACTTTGGGAGCCAGGCTACAGGGAAAGGTACTACCGGGAAAAGTTTGGCGTCGAGCTAAGCGACACCGAGTTCCGAAGGGGTGTGGTCAAGTCGTACGTCGAGGGCCTCTGCTGGGTCCTAGCCTACTACTACCAGGGCGTGCCGTCTTGGCAGTGGTACTACCCTTACCACTACTCGCCCTTCGCGGCCGACTTTAACGACATCGAGAGCTTCGAGATCGACTTCAAGCTCGGCCAGCCTTTCAGGCCCTTCGAGCAGCTCATGGGCGTCCTTCCAGCCGCCTCCAAGCTGTCGCTCCCGGAGCCCTTCCACGAGCTGATGACGGAGGATGAGTCGGAGATCATCGACTTCTACCCTTCTGACTTTGAGATCGACATGAATGGCAAGAAGATGGCCTGGCAAGGCGTCGCTCTACTGCCCTTCATCGACGAGAGGAGGCTGCTCAAGGCGCTCGAGCCAAAGTACAAGATGCTGGACGAGCAGGAGAGGAAAAGGAACTGCTTTGGTAACAATGCCCTCTTCGTCTGTGAAGGGAACCGACTCTACGAGTCGCTCTGCGACCTCTACGCCAAGGGAGGAGGCGCAGGAGAGCAAGCCGAGGCGGCCAACATCGACCCGAGCCTGAGCGGTGGGAACAGCGGCAAGGTGCGGATCGATCCGGACTGCGTGCCAGGCAGCAGGTTCCTCTCGCCCTTGGAGAAGCAGGGCCTGGCCGACATTGTCGACGACCGCTCCATCTCGGTCCTCTACGACTTTCCCGAGCAGAGGACGCCGCACAGGAGCGTCCTCCTCAAAGGCCTCAAGCCTCCGCCCCGGAAGCTGACCAGCGGCGACATTGATTGGGTCCGGAGAGGTGGGCCCGACGCGAGGGGTAGGGGCAGGGGAAGGGGTGGGTATCACTCGAATGGCGGTGTCGAGAGGAAGGATCTGAGGATGGGCAGCGGTCCACTTGGCGGCGGTGGAGGGTTGAACAGTCGGCCACAACAACACCAACAGGGCGGCTACCACGACCCTCTGGCTGGCTACGGGGGCGGGTATGGAGGGTACGGCGGCGGGTACGGTGGTGGAGGTGCCTACGGTGGAGGAGGAGGAGGAGGACCTTATGGATCTTACGGAGCAAGTGCTGGTCAGGCCAAAGTAGGCAACGGCGCTCAAGTTCAAGGTGGTGGCTGTAAGTTGTGGATCCTTAAACCCCCCTTCTTTTCTTTTCTCTTTCCCTTGCTCTACCGGCCCAAAAGAAAAAGGGCGCTGACCCTGGTTCTACTTTTCTCTCTCACCTCCCAACACACTCACACACGACCCCGTGACGAAAATTCAACACAGACGGCAACTATCAGGCGACAGGAGCGTACGCTGGATATGGGGCAGGGGGAGGCAACTGGAACCAATCAAGGCAAGACGCCTACGGCACCTACCAGGGCAACTCGTACGCGAGCAGGGGGGGCGGATTCAGAGGGGGTCGAGGTGGCGCCTCCACCCAACCGGCTCAAGGTCACTACGCGAACCAGCAGCAGGGCGCTTACGGAGGATCGGGAGGCTATCCAAACTCGTACCCGAGCTCGACACCTTACGGTGGGTACGGAGCCGGCAGCGGCGGCGGCGGCGGGGGTTACGGTGGGTACGGTGTCGGGTCCAATCCCCAACAGAACGCCTACGCAGGAGGAGGTGGTGGTGGCTACGCTTCCCAGTCGAACGGTGGCGCGAACTATGGCGGCTACGGCGTCGGGACGGGTGGGGGTCAGATGAGGGGGGGCAGGGGAGGAAGTGGTGGTTTCGGTGGTTATAGAGGGGGCGCAAGGGGAGGTAGGGGTGGTACCAGCGGTGGGTACGGTGGAGGAGGCGGAGCCTACGGAGGCTTTTACTGAACTGGACCCGATGCTGCGCTCGCACTTAGACCTACAGTCTTGTCTCTCTCTCTCTCTCTCTCTCTCTCTCTCTCTCTCTCTCTCTCTCTCTCTCTCTCTCTCTCTCTCTCTCTCTCTCTCTCTCTCTCTTTTTTGCTTTTTTTTTGGAATAATCATATGAAAAAGTTAAAGAAACTGTTTCACCTTGGCTTTCCCCCCCCCTTTTTCTTTCCAACGACTGCCTGTTGCGTTGAGATGGTTTCGCATTCCTTTTCCGTGGTTGGGGCCTCGTCCGGTGCAGATGGTGCGGGGGTCAGTTGGATGATGGGATCAGAGTCCTTGCGAGGTTTTTGCACGTAGATCACGTGCCATGGAGTTTTAGCGGAGATGGTCCGCGCGCTCGCACCTGTCTCTCTGCTCTCTGCTCATCACCCTCATCATCCACCTCCTCCTCCTTCTCCCCATCCCACTAAGAACCCCCACGAACGACCTCCGTCTCGCCACCAAGAACGACGGCAAGACCAAAGGCGAATACCACGCACGCCTTGATCGCTCCCAACCCTGCCAGCCACCAACCCTCCGAGGCAAGAAGACAAGACGACAAGAGGAAGGCGGAAAATGAAATTGGAAAACCCCCTCCCCCTCCTCCTCCTCCTCCTCTCCCCTCTGGCCGCCGCCGCCTCCTCCGATTCCAACCCGATCCTGGCCTTCACCTCGAGATCCGTCTCCGAAGCCTCGAGTCACTCGATCCTCTCCGGTCTCAACCGACTCAGCTCTTCGGCTCCCTCTTCCATCCGAAACTTTGATCTGATCCATTCGTTCTTCGGCGGCAACGATGACGAACGAGGACCCGAGCTCCTCTGCCAACTCGACTCGATCCTCATCCTCAAGCAGCAGGCGACGGGATCGCTGCAGCGAGAGAGCTTCGCACGCCTCGGAAGCGAGGGTGAAGGGGGCTTGAAGAAGATGGTCTTGGATTCCCCAGCTCAGATCGTACTCGACCTCGGTCGCCAAGCCGATCAGGCTGTCGACTTGGGTCAATCTTTCAAGTCCCAGCTCGAGCGCTTCTGCGGAGAGTCGACCAAGATCCAACTCGTCCGGTCCGACCTCGAGCGCCACGATCTGGAAGAAGAGGTCCTTCAGCAGCCCGGTGAAGGCGTCGTGATCTTGGACATCGACGTCGACAACATCGTTCATCACGGTGAGGGTCCTACCCTCTCTTGTTTCCCCACCTCGCCTTCCAAGAATCTTTTCCCTCCTCTTCGGGTCTCCTTACCCTCCGTACCGTTTCTTACAGGGATGCTGACCATCTCCCCTACCTTTTCTTCGGCCTTCCCTCTCCACCCTCCACCCTCCACCTTGTCCCCAACAGAGAACCGAATCGAAGAGCTCTTGAAAGGGATGGACGAAAAGCTGAGCGACAACCTGGTCCTGATCCTCGCCGACCCCTACAAGACCACCCCGGCATCGACGTGGATCCACAAGAGGTCGGAAGCTGGGGAGGCCCCCTCGTCATCCCAACCCTCGCAAGGCGAATGGACCGAACCGAGAGGTGGGATCTTCCACAAGTACCAGGTGAGAAAGAGCGCCTCTTCTTCTTTTTTTTTTTTTTTTTTTTTTCTTCCTTCTCTCTCTCTCTCTCTCTCTCTCTCTCTCTCTCTTTTACCTTTTTTTTTTTTTTATCCGACTGATCCCTTCATCCCCCACCCACCCCTCCTCCTCCCCTCCCCACAGCTCTTCTCGACGCCACTGATCATCTGCCTCCTGGTGAGCTTTGGCGTCCTGTCGCCCATCATCCTCTTCGCCACCTACCTGCTGGCCTCGATCCAGACGCCGGACCAGATCGGTCAGAAGAAGATCTCGATCGGCTCGTCCAAGAAGAACAACTGAGCTCCCGCATTTCCTCTCTTCCCCCCGATGGGGACAAGAGGGGAGGGGGAGAAGGAATGGAAAGAGAAGAAACGGGATTCGGAATTCCCCCCTTTCCCTACACCCCTGATTCCGGATCCTCGCTGTTAGAGTGCAGATTCCCATCCAGTCCTTAGTCTCAGAAAGAGAACCTCACACACACGCACGCACACACACACACACACATCTTCCCTTCCTTCATCGGTTCGGACTCGTCGATTTTATTTTCTTGTTCTGATTTCATTCACGATCCTTTTCTTCTTCGAAATGTCAAACGACCAAAAGGAAAAACAGGAAGGGGAGGGGGGTTGGTCACGTCTCTTCCTTGGACGAGTCGTGTGCGTGAAAGACGGGGACGAACCCCATCAGTCCTTCGGACCGATGTGGGAAAAGTTGCAGCTGCTCGCAAACCTGCACCTTCCCGCCTTCCACCACTTGCAAGGAGGGGCGTTGGGTCCTCCCAAGGTGGGTTCGATGGGTTGGAGGGCAAGGCCTTTGGCCATTCCCGGTCCCGAGGGTTGCTGCTGCTGATTCTGCCAGGGTTGAGCTTGATGGTGGGGTTCTACCCAACCCGGTTGTTGATGATGATGATGATGATGTTGCTGATCTTGCTGAAGCTGAAAGTTCGGTTGACCACCGAGGAGGGGTCGAGGTGGCGGATTGTTCCGGTAGGTTCGGTTCCAGTAGTCGTCGGCTTCAGGGGCTTCCTCTTGCGATAGCTGCTCCTCCCTCGTCGGATCCCTTCCTCCTGCCCCTCCAAAGCTGGAACTGAGGTTGGCCAGGAGCCCCAACACGTTGGGAGAGAGTCCCGTGCCGGTCGTGACGACGTTGTTGGCTGAGGCATTCCTCGGACCGGTCGGGGGAACCGAGGTGGTGGTGGTGGTGGTGGCGGAGGAGGAGGAGGAGTTGGCATTGGCATTCCTTAGGATGGATTGCAAGAGGTTGATGTCGAGGTTGATGGGTGCGGCGGCGGTGGCCGTCGAGGCGCTCGTGCTTGCCTGATGATCGCTGCTGCTGTGGCTCGGTGTCATGGAGTCAGACAAAGGTTGGCTCGCGCCGCTCATCACTGTCCCTAGCTTTGCTAGAATGTCTGAAACGGGCAACCCAGAGGTGCTGGCGCCAGCAGCCGCCGATGGGCTCGAGTCTACCAGCATGTCCTGCGTCGCTTCGGGGCCCGTCGCAGTAATCGCTACGGAACCACCAGCGGAATCGTCGCCCGAGTAAGCCTCCTGATCGAAAAAATCGAAAGGCTGGACATAGTCCCCAACGGTCATCTCCTTGCTCTCGGTGTAGAGCGAAGGTGGGGGAGAGCCGGTGGGCGTCGTGGGTGTTGCCGGGCTCGGCACGTCATCCCCTTTCGCTTCAGCGCCGATGACCTCGACTCTGGCCTCCGAGCTCTCGCACCCTTTCTCTGGGTTCGGCTCAGACTCCGGATGGACGATGAGAACCTCTCGCGGCGGGTACCAGTCGATCGCCTCCTCCATCTCCATGTGAGCGTGTCGGAGCGCATCGCCCTCCTCGTGGTCCAGATCACCTATGCCTTTCTCCGATACGCCGCCCGTGGTCAGACCACCATCTTGGTCGTCCTCGTAGATGGCCACTTCGATCATTCTGACCTGGACCAGCTTGTCGTCTTCCTTCCATCGGACCGACTTCTTCCCCTTTTTCTTGCCCTTCGCTCCCATCTCCTGCTTGGCAGACTGGGATGATTTCGCCGCGTCCTGGCTCTCGATGATATCCATGAAGTTGAGGCGGGGCTTTGGAGGCGCTGCAGCCGCCGCCGTCGCCGATGACGACAACGACGAAGAGCTCGGGTTGGATCCAGCACCGGGCAAAGCGACCCGCTTGGCTGCGTTGGACCCTGGCCCAGACAGGGGACGTTTTAGCGCAAGTGGCGCGGGCTTGGCCGAGCCAAAGAAAGAAGAGTCTGCCTTGACGGCGCCGACCCTCGGCTTTGCTGCACCGGCGGCGGTCGTCTTACTAGAGGCGGTGGCCCCAGCGTTGGTGTGACTCGAGGACGAAGAAAGAGGCGCAACCTTTGGTTTCTTCACCGAAGCGTCCGAGCTTTCGGGCAGGCTGCTGGCGGCCCTCTTGCCCGTCACACCGTTCAACGAGCTTCCGATGGCCTTGACCGCCGTACCGTTCGGCTTGGATGTAGCTTCGACAGCTTTGTTCGGTGCGGTGGGGATCTTGACAAGCTTGCTCCATTTCTCCTTGATCCCAAGCGCCGCGCTCCTATAGAGTTCCTTGGTGGATCGCTTGGCGACTGCGGTCACCAACTTTCCCAGCCCGACCTCGTCTTGCAGATACGCCAGCTTCATCGGCGATCTGCGGAGGAGGGCGAGGAGAGGCGAGAGCGATTTCCTGTACTTGACGCTGGTGTCCACCGTTGTTGCCGATTTGGGTGGGGTTGCCTGCGCCAGCCAGCTTCCGAGGATGGCACGTCCGTTCCCATCGCCGACCCACGAGTCAAGATACTTGAGCCTGTCGGCGGTCGAGCAATTCGGGTTGATTCCGCTGCCTTCGGCCAGTTCGATGATTTCCGTCCGCTCTTCGCACGTCGTTGGCCGTGGCCCTGAGAACTTTCCATCCTTGCTCTTCTCTGAAAGCAAATCGATCAGCTTCCTCGCTGCATCCTTGGGGTTCCTCTCGATCACTGAAGGGGCCAGCAGCGCCCTTGCCGAAGGTAGCAGCAGTGACTCCTTGGGTCGCCGCGGCGCTGCTGCGTTCAGGGACGTCACTTCAGCATAAACTTGGGAGGCGCTACCAGGGGTTCGGACTTTGGCGGCTTCTGGCTTCGGCGGGGTTGTCGTCGGCGACGCTGAAGGCGAAGCAGACCTTGGTTTGCTGGCAGGATCGCTCGTGCTGGAGGAGCTAGTCGTTTGTGCCAGCGGCTTTTGCTCTAATCTTGTCGCTACCGCCCTGCTGGCGCCGAAGACCTGGGCCAAGGTCGGTGGCGATCTCGTCGGCTTCTGTTCCGGGGGCGCCATTCCATAAGCCCCGTTTGGATCAAAAGGAAGACCATAATTCGGAGCGAAGCTGGATGAGGCAGTGAAGTCGGACATGGGGAATCCTGGGTCCGCAGGAACATTGGGCCCTTTGGAAAAGTCGAGAGCACTTGCGAGGGACGATCCGGAAGTACTGTAAAAGGAGCTGGGCATCTGGATGGGTTCGAAAGTTTGATTTGTCCCTGCGAAAAGGTGATCAAAGCTCGATGCGTCCCAGCCACCGTTCAAGCTTTGACTGTTCGGAGCCTGCGGTAGCGGGCCCGGTGGTAGAAAGGACGGCATAGCGCCAAGATCCATTTGGTTGGGTTGACCGTACCAGTTGGAAGGCCCGGAATCGGAGGCTGGATAGATCAAAACACATGATTCCGAGGGCGATGTCGCGGAAAGGCAGGATGGGAATTCAGGTTCGAGGTGAAGGAAAAGGAAATTTTTCGATTCATTCGTCAACTCTCGTTCATTTTTCGATCCCACAACTCAGGAATCGCTCCATTTCCAGCATTTCAAGCTACCTTCCCCCTTCTTTGCACCATAAGCCTTTCAGCAGTCATGGTTGTGCATCATGCCGCAATGTGTTCAATCGAAGCGTAGATCGTCAAGAGGATACCGGGCACTTGGCCGAGGCACTCTGACACAGGCCGGTATGGTGTACGGGGAGCACATGATTGAAAACGTGGCTGATAACCACTCGGCACTCGCTCCAGGAACAAAAAGCTGGCGAGGCACGTCCGCAAACAACCACCAACCATCGATGTGCGCGTAAGGGGGTCGTAGCACTGTATGGCACTGCGTCCAATCACAGCGCGAGAGGGAGAAGCAAACTACGTCCTGCCAAGGTTGTTTGAGGGATGAAGAGGATGCTCACCTTGATTCGAATGTGTAGACCAAGTGTTTGGGTCCATGGCCAGACACGTAGCTGTCTTGCTGATCTACGATAAATGTCAGAAGAAAGTGGGGATGGTGAAAAAAGGTGGAGGTAGAAGAAGAGAAAGTGGGACGATCAACGAGCGAGTCAGTCAGACTTTTCCATTGCCACTTGGCTTTTAGAGAGGCTCAACTGCAAAAGAATCTCGAGGTATTTAAGAAACCGTGATGGAACGAGGAAAGGTAGGGAAGAACGAGGCCGACGTTTGTCGACTCGGAATCCCTTCCCTCCTTGATCTCGTCTCTATTCCTTTTCTCCGACCAGAGTGCCCCGCTCTACCTTCATCCACCTTGCCCTCTTCCTCCATACGAATAGTTCGGATGAGGAGGGAGGCGGATCGGCCAAGATGGAGAGAGGCATAGATGTGGATGGGGGTTCAGTGAGGATGCGGGAGGATTTTACCTGCCCGTGGCCTTTAGATCATTTTTTTACTTCGGCGTTTGCCTTCTTGGGCAAGCCTTCTGATGATCGCCCCGATCCATGCCCGATTCTTTTTTCTTTTTCAATGCGTTCAAGCGTCCGTGCGAGAAAAACTCGATCGCCTGCCGCCAGACATGATTCAACTCGGGTTTTGCGCGCGGCTCGCCCGTGGGGTACATTGCTACTGGTTTCTTTTTTATTCATTTTCGTGTGGCTGGTTATCGAGTTGAATAGCAATCTGGGAAACGCATGAAAAGATTGGCCTTTGGAAAGTCATTCATTCACTCACCCTTTGGAGTATCTCTGTGCGGCTTAGGATGTGAATCGGTCGAGGTGAGAGGAGGGGAGGAGGCACGGATCCAAGACCTTATCACGTTCCTAACCCAGGCCCTCGAAAAGGTATCGAGAGGGGACACGAGCAGGAGATGTGGGGAATGGGGAGGAGAGGCCTTCGAGTGATGAGAATGAGAATAGAAGATTCAAAGATGGAAGAGAGGAGGAGGGAGACGCGGAAAGCGACTTGAGGAGGCCCAACCGAATCGTTTGAATCGTTCAGCGCGCGTGATACTGCTTGCCGCTCGCGAACCCCTCCCAAGTGTGGATTCTCCTCTTGTAGTGGGATTCGTTTTTTTGACCAAGGGTGAGTTGCCACCTCTCAAGGTTGCGACTTTTCTTGATGATGACTTTGTGGATAGCCCTTGGCGATGCGTTGGCTTTCCAAGTGTTGTGAGAGTCCGAGTGTTTGCGAGTGGCTGAGGATGTGCGACTACAGTGACTGCGACTTCCCTTCCAAACTTCTCCCCTGTGGTGGTACTTTCGACTTGCGCCTTGGGTTTCGTGATAGCCTCCTCGTTTACCCTTTTCGATTTTTCCTATTTTTGCACTGACCTCTTCCTTTATTCCCCTTCTCGCCCCTATGCACCTGTTTTGTTTTGTTTCGTTTTTTTTCTTTTTCTTTTTGTTTGGGAACTTCTTTTACTCCCTCCTTCTGTTCAGCTTTTCTCTGGTTTTTTTTTTATCTTTCGTTGGGCGGACTGCGCCGACCAAGGGCAAAGCTTGAGGAGAATCCTCGTGGCTCGCTCTCTCTTGGAGAAAGCTATCACAATTATAGGGGAAGAGGGAAGTTTTCGCAAAAGGGGACGACGAGATGGAAGGGGGAGTCGAGCGAGCCTCGGTAGAGGGAGAAAAGACGAAGACGAGAGCCAAATGTCTTTGGTCCTGTTCCCGACCGAATGCTAGACTAGAATGACTATTGTACAAAAGAGACAGGACGTGAAGAAAGCCTCCTCTCGGTCGATCGCAGAATCGTTCCGTGCAAGATCAGACCCCGAGTTGGGAGTAGTCGATCAGAGAGAGCGACCACGGGTTCTTGAAGCTGGATGGCAAGTGTTCAAAGGAGCTTGGGGGCAGAGAGGCATTCACGATCGTCAGTTGCCAACACAAGAATTACACCTTGCAAGGCAATGCGTTCCTCTTCGTTTGCTGGTATGTGCCGTTCCGATCGACTGCCGGAGAAGAAAGAAAGAGAGCCCCAGACGGGATGTGAGAGAGGAGTGGCAAAGGGACCCGGGTGAGGTTGGGAAAGGGATCAGATGAAGAGGGGAGAGGCCGAGTAGGGACTCTTTGCGAGGTGTTCTTAGACACCTTTGTACACCGAAGTAGAGTGAGTGAGAGAGTAGCGTCGGGAAGCAGGACAGACACTCTGACTGAACCCGCTCTCTTCACTTTATCGCTCTCTGTTTCTCTTTCTTTCTCTCTTCAGTTCGGTATAGGGTAGGCCAGATGCGAGAACGTGGCCGTTTAGAGAGGGGGAAGGGAAAGAGGGGAGGCGAATAGAGGGGGGGGGGGGAGGATGGCTGTGGGTTGTTGGAAACGTTGGAAGCTGGATGAAGTGCGATGGCAAGCGCGAAGAGAATATGTTGTGGAGAGATGGATGGAGAGGTGACGAGCGGCGCCTTGGGCTTGGGGCGCCAAAAACAAGGAGGGCCTCCCCCTTCCCGCCATCAACCTCAGCTTTCGGTCACGCTTCAGGCACGGTCGAGTCCAAGGTCTTAAGCAGGCGCTCCTAATCGAAAAAGAAATGGTAAGAATGTTGAGGTTGTAAGGAGGAATAGTGAAAGCGTCTGAATTCATAAAACAGCCAATACGAAAACGACTTTAGCAAAGAAGGTCCTTTTTACTTGTTACAAGGAGGGGAGAAAAAGAATCATGAATGTGGTCAGCTGGAGCTCCAACTCACGTGATAAGCTTCAAATTTCTGGTTTAAATTGAGGATTCCCATAGAAAGGATACTTTTGGTTTCAGGGAGAGTAAAATACCATAGCAATAAAAATGTATAAGAAAATTTAACAGGGTGTAAAAATCCTCGAGACTCAAGGTCGCTCTAGGGCTGCGATCTACTGCGATACAGCCCTTGCATCTCTCGTTATTTCTTTGCGCGTCTGTTTTCATGAGTTCGAATCCTGGATCTTAAGGTGTATGCCGTCTAGATTCACTTTACTTAAGTAAAGTCACTTCCATGAATGTTTCCCTGTGGAACGTTCCTGAGACTGCGGCAAAGAAAATTACGGAGAATAATACGCCTGCTGGAGTGGCGTAAGAGGATATGTGAAGACTTGGCTTCTTTTAAGATTCAGTAATATTAAGAGTAAGAATAATGAAGGGAATAAAACAGAAAAGCGTGAGGGTCTCCAACGCGACGTAAGAAGAATCTCGTCAGGAGCCCTGGCGCGAAACGACATAAGGCTCTGGCCTAGACTCCACACTTGAGCAGCTTTAGCCTCTGTCTGCTTTAAAAAAAAAATCTTCCTTTTTTAATATTTAACCGGTGGGAATTCAAATTGGATCTAGAGCCGAGAGAGAGACGACGCACGATTAAACACTCACACTCATGACTCATTACTGTGTGACGGCTCTAAGGTTATATCGAGACAAGCGAAAATTCAAGAATCATAAATGTTTTCGGATGAAGAAATGACGACTCGAGTTAAAGGTCGATACACCATTCATGATTATTAAAGCCCTTTACTCTGCACTAAATGACCATGACTGCTTTAAGGAGGGAAAAAGCAGTGACGTTCTCACTTTTTTAAGAAACCCTATTTTAGCAACATGTTTTAGCAACATGTTTTATATCTTATTTCTCACTTGGAATTCAAGGCAGATGCACAAGAGGCTCTGGTAACACAAACAACCTCTCCCCGAAACTTGGGCCTCCTTGTCGAAATCTTGGGTGACCCACTTGATTAGAACCGTTTGTGTGTATTTCGCCTGGCTGTCACGATTTACCCTATGACTCGAAATAGAGGATGGTATGTAGTTTCGGCTGTCGCTGGAATGGCCGACTTGACAGGTTCACCGAGGCACTCCGAGTTCACTGTGACTTTTCACAACTCTGAATCACACTCATGACCGGTTAAGGTGAGGATCGTCAAGTCCAACTCCGCAAAGAAGAGCGTCTGGTCTCCTGTTCCACTTAGCACGAATTCACCTCCTTTTTCCTTTTTGCAAACCAACCTGGTTCTAGTCCCACCAAAGTACGTTGAAGCAAAGAGACCAGAGAGTTAATGATCCTTCACAGACGGAAGAGGGAAAGAAAACTGAGTAAGGAGAGAAGGACGTAAAGAGCCTTGAATAGCCTCATACACCCCCCTCCCACACAAATAGAGATAACTCGAATCCCTTCATAACCCCCCTTCATAAGTACCTCCGTTCCGACTTACCAACCTCATCGAGTTACAACCAACTACCAGCCCTCTTCCTTTTTTTTTTCCTCCCTTTCGCTTCCCCTCTTTCTTTTTACCTTGCTCACATCGGCTCAACTTCCCCGCCCTCACCCCTAAACAAGCTTCTTGCTATCAACTAAAACAGATCAGCGCCAAAACTGAAAAAAAAAACCCCCTTTTGGATTCCCATCCGCGCTTTTTACCTCCCAAGCCTCACTCGTATCCAAACACGAAAGCCCTTCTTCATCATCTCCCCTTCAAATCCTCACTTACTTTCCCACCTCTTCGCGATTATATCAACCCACGCTCTTGACTCCACCTTCTTTTCTTGGACGCAAGAGAAACCCGAATAAAAAACAACGCCTCTTCCTCCTCATAAGCTTTTCTTACTTCCCCCTTTCTCCTCCCTTCCTTTAAAGAAAGAAACACAACAAAGGGGAAAAGAAAAGCCTGTCCATACGTGATTCAACCTCCCTTTCCCCCCCATCCCAAGCAAGGTAAGTAAGGCTTGACCATTCATGATTCCATTTCCACCACGTCTCGTTCGCATTTCGCTGTTCGACTCGTCGCCACAATATCCCTATGCTCCGATAATCAACGATGGATGTCTAAAAATCTTCATCGTTGTGCCCGGAGGTTAGCAGATACAAGGCACAAACATGGACAGACATACGCAAGACCTCCCCCTCCCCCCGCCTAGTTCCGTGATATCGGTTTCGTCGAGATTCAAACCCAACCGCTCCACCGCCTCCTCATCTTGAATAGTACATGTCGTTTTCCAGACCTCGTTGTACGAAACAAGTGGGTAACCTTGGCCTCGGTATAGAAAAAAAAAATGAAGGTTGCCATCGCCCCCTCCTCCCGCCGAATGTCCATTGATTGAACCTTTCAATCATTCAGACACTCGGTATTAACGTGAAGGGTTGGAGAGCAAGCAGCGCTCAGCGCAGGGCAGGGCGAGGAGCTGGATGTGATTCAAATCGCTTCCGACCCTCTTCCTCCCTAGTCTTCCTCCGTGATTCGAACGTATTCTACACCAAGCCACACGATTTTTTCGGTGGTCTTGTCGACTACATGACAGATCCTCCTCCGAGGCTCGAGGAGGATCTTACTGTGTAGTTGTGATACTCATGCGTTGGCCGCCTTCCACGATACCTCTCACCCTTTCCCGAACTGGGAGGGGCGCATGTTCATCCTATAACTACCCCTTCCTCCCATCGTCGCCCTCGTCCTCCGCTCGCTCCCCTACCCATCCATCACGCCCCAACCCATCCCATCCATCTCAATGCCAACTTCAGCACTCGTACCCGGCATTCAAGGGCTGGTCCCTCGAATGTTGTTACGTTTGCAGCATTTTCGCCTCGTCGGCTACCCTCTCCATCCTGCGTTCGGACTCGTCCAAGCGTCATTCTCTCTGTGTTTCCTCCAACCCCCTTCTTTCGAAGTGATGACCTCTGGAAGGTAACGAGCGCTGGCTGACGAATTCTGACCCCCTCCCTCTCTTCTGTCCCTCTTCCTCCCTTGCGCATTTCATCCCCCCCCCCCCCCAACCATCTCGTTTGCCACTGCAACTTTCGTTGGCTTGAACCTTGCGCGCGCATCCTGGTGACAAACTGGATCGTTTTCCTATCTATCTGTTCCCTTTCGCCCTCCTTGCTTGCCGGCGAATGACACCGACTCGGCCTCCTTCAACCCCGCCTTCGTGAACCCTGCTTTTACGTCGATCTCGCGATGCGATCGAAAAATGGCCACGTCTCAACCAACCGATCACCTTTTTTCCGTCTCCTTGGATCGATCGATCATGAAACGGATCCCCGATACTGGCTCCCCCGATTCGCCCTTTTCCAAACGCGAAAACGCGAAAACCACGACGGGCTCGGGCTTGGCACGGCTGACTCGCAACCCGGACCTGGGAATCCAACACGTCTTGGAACGTGATCGCGTGTTGGGTGTCGTCGTCTATTCTCACTTGAATCTTTTTTTTACACTCCTGCCCTCCTCCCCTTTGGAATTGTCGCCTTGGTTCCCTTCCTTTTTAAACAGGCGAACCAACCCTTTTTGAATCCTTCTCCCGTCCCCTTCCTTTCCTTTGTATCCACCTCCATCACCCAACCTCTCATCTTTTCTTGCTTTGCCTCGCCACCTTCCGGAACGCGTCGGAGGTCAGCAACAAGCACGCGCCGCGCCCACTTGTATTCAAGAAGACTTGCCTTTCACCTCCCCCCTCCATCCCCTCATCGTCCTCGTTCCCTCTCTCACCCTTTCCCAACACCAGCTCATATCCATCATCCAAGCCTAAATCACCTTCTTGACAGGCTTCACCAACCACACGCTCCCACCAGCTGACTCTCCAAGCACACCCAGTTAGTGCACGCCACATCCTTTTCCCCTTCATCACCCCCCATCCCCAGTTGCCCAACATTTTCTCCTCATCTTCTGTCAACAATCGCGCCGCGGCGCTGAATCCGGGCTTTGACTCGTATTCCATGCTGTCTCACGGTCCTCCCGTGACGACCAACACGTCTCACCACCACCAGACGAGTCAGCACCACCATCACCAGCAGCAGCAGCACCAGCAGCAGACCCACCAGCAACAGCAGACCCAGCAGCAGACGCATCATGCCACCGGCAACTTTGGCATGACCCAGAGCAACAGCGCCTCCGAGACTGACATCTATCTCGCTCGTCAGAACGTGAGTTTTCGCGTCCGACGCGTCATTCCCCCCGCTCCACCCTAGGTCGCGTCTCGCGTATGACGAAAAGAAGGGAAAGAGAAAAGAAAAGGAAAATGAAAGGAAGAAGGATCACGGAATAGGTTAAGATTAGCTCTGGTCCCCTGCCCCGCCTGAGGCTTGAGCAAGCTCTTGTTACGCCTCTTTTGGTGGGGACTGGGCACTATCCGATATTGCTACTGGGTGGGGATGATGAGTTCGTCCTTTCCACCCCTTGCCTCCGTTCGATCTTAGAAATCGATTTCTTACACGCTTCCACTCTGTCCTCCTTTCCCCTCCCCTCTTCCATTCTCCTCCTCCGACTTCGGCTTCCGTCCCTCTTCCTTCGTGTCCTTTGCACCCTTCGTCCCAACCCTATTCCGTAAACGCAGATGTACGAATCGGTCAATCGCCTCTCTCAGCAGATGAGGAATGCCGCCGACATGTGCGATGCGTTTGTCAAGACTGTGGCTCGCCACAACCCGAACGTCGCTGCCATGATGATGGCTCAGCAGAGCTCGAGCCACTCGGGAACTGGTGGAGCCGGTGGCAGCGGAGCTGCAGGCAGCGGGCTTCCGACCCAGTTCGACTTTTTGGCCATGGCTAATGGCGGCAACGCCAATGCCGCCAACGCCGCTCCTGCTTCAGCTGGCGCTGACTCTTCGTCGAATAGCGGAGCCAACGGCAAGAAGAAGATCAGCAAGGCACAGCGCAGGAAGGAGAAGAGGCTCCGGGATCCACATGCTCCAAAGAGGCCACCAAGCGCCTACCTCCTCTTCCAGAACGAGGTCAGGCAAGAGGTCAGGAAGAAGCACCCTGGCATGCCATATGCTGAAGTTCTTGGCAAAGTCTCCGAGGCATGGAAGGCCCTGACCGATGAACAGAGGAAGGTGAGTGGCAGGCGTTCCAATTAACCCCCCTCCCTTATTCTGTTTCTGCCACTGTTGCCATTTCATCCGGCATGGCTGACCGGCTGGTTTTCATCTATTTGTTCATTTTACTTCCTCGTCTTGGACCAACAGATCTACCAGGATCAGACCACCGAGAACATGGCCCAGTGGAACCAGCAGAAGAAGGATCACGAAGGATCTATGCCTAACAGCGGTGGTCTTGGGGGAATGGAGTGAGTGTCGAACTTTTTACGGCATGTACCTGCACACGCACACTTCCCTCTGGGGCAAGCCTAGCAAGCAGAAATCTCGGGCCCTATGAAATCACGGCCTGGGTATGCGAATGCCATGAAAGTAAAGATAGAAAAGGGGAAAGAAAAAAGGAAATTAAAAAAAAATAAAAATAAAAATAAAACGGAAAAAGAAAGAAAGGAATGGATATCGAACGCTTGCCCTACCCCCAAATTCCCCCCTTCGCCGCTGGCAAAGTCGCCTTACAAACCTTTGGCCTTCCGCTTGCTGGCGTTCTTCCCTGGCTACCTCTCTTTCCCTTCCTACACCCTACCATTCTTCTCTCTCAAGCTGACACGAATACACGAATCGCTGTCGGAACGCCCGCAGCGCCAATGACTCGGATGCCTCTGAAGACTCTGATGACAACATTGGCACTGCCACGGACAATTTCGGCTTCCAACAGCAGCAGCAGCAGTACAGCCTAGGCTTTTCCCGTGGAGGTCAACAGAGATTCAACCAGCCTCAGCAAACACAGAGCTACGGCATTTCCTCGTCATTGTCGCCTGCGCTCGGGTTTGTTGATCCCTCGGCTCAATCGTCGGTTTCGGCAGTCACGGGGAAGAGGAAGAAGGCGGGCGAGAGCGTAGCGCGAAAGAGCAAGATGACCGGTCGTCATTGAGAGGAAGGGCGGCAAGATCCAACCAACCCCCCTCCGCCCTCCCACTCTTTGAATCCAAGTGTGGAAGCGTGACCCTTTCCCCCACCCGCCCGTTTTTTTTCTTTCCCCGGACGACTCGTTCCCTTGTTTTGCTTGTCGATATTCTCCCTGCCTTCCCCTTGTTTCTCTAGACCCATGACCGCATCCTGTGCTGCTTTCGGCTCGGATTTTTTTCGGGATTCGCCTTCTCTTCCCCCCTCCTTTCTTTTTCCCTTGGCTTCGTCTCCCTTTCGTGTCTCTACCTTGGCTCTTTTCAACTTTGATGATCGCCTCCACGTGTCCAGTCCCTGTACCACCGTCCAGACCCCATCCCCTCCACAGCCTTGTTTTGTTCTTCTCTCCTTTGTCTCTCCCTTGGCCTGAATGCTTAAAAGATAACTCCGTGTATCCTCTGTGCTTTCGATTCCTTTCTTTCCTCATTTTCCTCCCTAGTGCCGAACCTCTACTCCTGCCCCTCACCCCCCACTTTTCTTCTGACCGTCTCTTCGTGTCGCGTATTGAACTTGCATGATTTTCCCAACACACGCACGCACACACACGCATGCTCTCTCTCTCTCTCTCTCTCTCTCTCTCTCTCTCGCCTTTGCTTGCAGCGTCGGTTGAGGCTGGGAAGATGATCTAGAATACGGCTCATTTGTGATGTATCCTACCCTCACCTAGGGTTCCAGTTTGGGGGGGGGGGGGGGGGGGTGATGGGGAGGGTCGTTCGTCCAGGGTTTGTCAAAACCTTCTCACCACTCTCCTTCTGCGGCACTACTCTCATCGCACCTCCCGCCAGTGTTGGTAAGCCATGTAGGAGCGGGGATTGCGTTCCCCGAATCGCTGGGATTCGGGGGTTTTTTTTTTTATTGCCTTTTTTTCTTCTTTTAAAAACGCCTTTTCTTTCCCCTTTTTCACTCCTCCACTGTTCCCTTTAGAGTCAGAATAAAATAAAAAGGAAACAAGATCGGCAAGAGCCACGACTCGTTCGTTCGAGCTTGGAAGGGAAGGGGGGGTGCGGTGGGAGAGTGGGTATGGATTTTGGCGGTGGTCGTGGTGGATGGGTCTTGAGGACGTTGACCACCAAAGGTGACATCCTCCAACAAGGTGAGGATAGGGTGATCAGAGCGAAGCGGGTTGTTCTGCTTCTCTTTCTTCTTTGTTTTATTATGAGGAAATAGTAGCGATGATCGCTCTTCCTTTACACCCCAAGTGGGATTAGGGTCGCAAATTCGTCTCGCTTGACGTGCGTAGTGGACTCAATCACATAATCACGTGTCATCCACCCGCCCCCTTCGCTCCCTTTCCCGCTGCTCAAGGGCCTTCTCGGTCCCCCTAGTCCCCCCCCCGACTCTACACTTCATCCTCCCAACCCCCTCTTGACAACCATCCTATCCTGTCTTCTCCCCTCTACAGCTTCTCTCCACTGCTCCTAGAAGCAAGACGCTCTTTGAAGAAGAAAAAAAAAGAAGAGGAAGAAGGAGAAGAAGAAGAAGAAGAAGAAGAAGAAGGAAAAAGTAAACCACCGCGCAACCATGTCTTCCAAGATCCCAGGGATGCAGCACCTCCAATCCTTCACTCACAGGAAGGAGAAGGAGTGTCAGAGGCCAGAGGAGGGTCTCAAGAACGACCTGATCATCAGGGCCGCCAGGGGTCAGCAGACCGAGAGGGCTCCTTGCTGGATCATGAGGCAGGCCGGGAGGTACCTGCCCGAGTTCCGCAAGGTGAGGGAGCAGCACGACTTCTTCACCTGCTGCCGAGACGCCGAGCTGGCCTCGGAGATCACCATCCAGCCCATCCGACGCTACTCTGGCCTTCTGGACGCGGCCATCATCTTCTCCGACATCCTCGTCGTCCCTCAGGCCATGGGACTCGAGGTGGAGATGCTTCCCTCCAAGGGTCCCCACTTCCCAGCGCCGCTGGTCGAACCCAAGGACGTCGAGAGGCTCAGGAAGAAGGTGGACGTGGAGAAGGAGCTGGGCTACGTCTTCGACGCCATCAGGCTCACGAGGAAAAAGCTCGACGGCGAGGTGCCGCTGATCGGATTCTGCGGAGCCCCTTGGACGCTGATGGCCTACATGGTGGAGGGGGGCGGTTCCAAGGGCTTCGAGAAGGCCAAGACCTGGCTCTTCAAGTACCCGGAAGAGTCCAAGGAGCTCCTCCAGAGGATCGCCGACATTTGCACCGACTTCCTCGTCGGTCAGGTCAAGGCAGGCGCTCAGGTGAGCTTTGCTTTTTTTTTGGTTTCTGTTCTTGTCTTCTTTTCTTCTTTCTTTCTGAGGAACAGGATTCGGATGTTTACAGGTGCAACTCTTTTTTTCACGCATTTCCCCCTGCTCTCCACCTCTTGCCTCTTTCCCCATCTCCCTTCCTCCCGCTCCGATCCGCGCCTACACTTTCGCTTGCAGCTGTTGCAAGTGTTCGACTCTTGGGCGGGCGAACTCTCTCCGTCCGACTTTAGGACGTTCAGCCTGCCTTACCTTCGATCGATCGCCTCGTCGGTGAGGGACGCGCTCTCCACGCGATCGATCC
Source organism: Violaceomyces palustris (assembly GCA_003144235.1). Taxonomy (NCBI): domain Eukaryota; kingdom Fungi; phylum Basidiomycota; class Ustilaginomycetes; order Violaceomycetales; family Violaceomycetaceae; genus Violaceomyces; species Violaceomyces palustris. The sequence goes on along the minus strand of KZ819809.1, from coordinate 2,405 downwards.
CCTGCCCTCCTCTGATCGTGTTCGCCAAGGGAGCGCTGGGCCACTCCCTGCCGGAGGTGGTCAAGGCAGGCTACGACGTGGTGGGGCTGGACTGGACGGTGGAGCCTTCGGTGGCCAGGAGGGTGGTCGAGCTCTCCTCTTGCGGGGGGACGGCGTACAAGTCGGCGTCGGCCGAGAACGAGGCGGGCCACAAGGTGGCTCTGCAGGGCAACCTCGACCCGGCGGTGCTGTACGCGGGCAACGAGGCGATCGAGAGGGAGGTGGAGAAGATGATCAGGGCCAAGAAGGGAGGGTTCGGAGGCGGCGGAGGCTACATCTGCAACCTCGGCCACGGCATCACGCCGGGCGTCGACCCGGAGGCGGTCAAGGTCTACCTCAAGGCGGTCCACAGGGTTTCGAGGGAGGTGTCTGGAGCCAAGGACGAGGAGTGAGGGCGCGAGGTCCCGGAGGGACGCGGCACGCAAGTCTCTGGGTGAAGCGAGAGGGAGAGCAGAGGGACCCAAGAAAGGACAAGGGCAAACGACGTGTTCCAATGTCCGTCGAGCCCTTTTCTCCTTTCCTTCCTTCTTTTCTTCCTGTCACTCCTCCCTCCCCCCTCCCCCCCCCTTCTCTGTCCCGAGTGCTTTGCTCTGTCCACTTTCCTCCTTTTCCTTCTCGGCTTCCTCTCGGGTCGGAAGGACGAGGCGGTGGAAAGGGAATGTGCGAATGGAATCGATCAACGATGATGGAAGAGCGGATCGATCCGAGAGAGCAGCGAGGTGTGTGGATCCACCCCCTCTGGCAAACGACGACGGGGAAGCGAGAGGGGGGGAAAGGAGAGGCCTCTCTGACACGCCTTCACTCTCTGACTTCGAGGATGTTTTTTTTTTTTTTTTACCGGCCCTTTTCCCTCCTCTGCCCTTCCCTTCCTCCCCACCTTCCGACCGTTGGTGCGTCGTTCGTTCGTTCTTTTCAATCTTTTTTTTAAATATTTTTTATATTTTTTTTTCCCCTCTGCACCGGCGCGCGCGCGCCACGAGACGGGTGACTCGACCGGTCGCCTCGATCTTGTTTGGTTCGATTCGGCTAGCTACCGTACGTGTCGCGCGGACGGGACGGGTGAGAGAGGAGGGAGGGGGAAAGACTGGAAGGGAAGAGGGATCCACTCCAACGGGGGATGGAGCCGGTGGGAGTCGATTCGCCACGATTCCGAGACCCTGAGGATGGGGGAGAGGGGGAGAGGGGGAGAGGGGGAGATTTCGGTTCGCGTTGCTGGTTCCAAACAGATTCAGATTGTTCGTTTCAGTCGGCGGTTGGCTCGCGCGCGCTGGGAGGGCAAAGTCAAGTCTCCCTCCTCCTCTCCCTCCTCTCCCTCCCTGACCCTTCTTTCCCGCCGCGCGCGCGCTCGGACCATCGAACGCCAACCTGGGGCTTGGCTTTGCCCTCTCTCTCTCTCCGCGTCTCCCCTCTCCGTCTTGCCTCTGTGCAACCTGCATCCTGGCAACACTCGACTGCAAGCTGCATCAATCCATCCTCTGGGCCCCTCCCTCCACTCAGCCCTCCTGACTGTGGGGTTCCTCTTTTTTCACCTTATTCTATTCTCCTTTCCGTTTCCTTCCCCCTTTCCCCCTTCGCCACCAACCCCCACCTGACCCCGACACGACGTCGAAACGTTGGAACCTTGATTCCTCCCCTCCCTCTCTCTCCCCCTCTGTCTCTCCCCTCCCTCCCTCCGTCCGTTCGCTCGTTGTTTCGTGCTGCTCACCCATGGTCGTCCAAGCATGCTTCCCCTCATCATCGCATGAGACCCCCCCGCATACATCCTCCCTCCGTCTCCCTCTCCCCACCTAGCATCCATGTCCCAAGCTTTGGGTGGGTTGGCAAAAGTAAGGTTGAGAGAGAGCCCACCGGGTTGTGGGTCCCACCGGGGAAAAAGAAAAAAAAGGAAAAAGATCGGTACGATCACGAATCGAATCTCGTCCATCCCATGCGCGGGTCGGTTGGCTTCCTTCCCCCCCTTCCCTTCCCCTTTCCTTCCTTCCTTTAATTCTTTCTTTCTTTCTAGGCTACTTGCGTCTTGCCTTCGTTGGGATCCACTCAACCCAGATCCGAGAGGTGCTAAAAGGAAAGAAAAAAAAAAAAAAAAGGAAGGAGGGATGGACCACACTCTCTCTCCTTTGTCCAGCATGAACCGAACCAACACTCCTCTGGTTTCGACCGACAGCCTCCTTCTCCCCCTCTTGTTCATCAACTCTGCCGGTGGTGGTTGTTGTTCTTTTTTTTTTTTGTTTTGTTGCTGTCGCTGCTGTCGCTGGTGTTCTCCCCCTTCCGCTCTTGTCTGAACCCAAGGTGCCCTCTTCGCCTCCAACCTCCCTTCCTCCACAAGTCCTTAACAACCCCCTTCCCCACACCCCCTCTTTCCCCCC
>KZ819808.1:0-50531 GCA_003144235.1 Violaceomyces palustris | reverse complement strand
CACACACACACACACACACACACACACACACACACACACACACACACACACACACACACACACATTCTCTCTCTCTCTCTCTCTCTCTCTCTCTCTCTCTTTCCCTCTCTCTCTTGTGCCTATCTCACCTCCAGATAAATTATACCCTGGTGCCCTGGCCAACCCCATTGAAGGGCGACAGGAAGACCCTTACAACATCCGCCCGCACAAGCTGGTCGCTTCCCCCGCCTTGAAATCACCATGGACATATCCTCTCTCGCTCTCCCAGGCAGCAAAAAGTCATTCGACCTTTCTCGGAATGGCAGTCAATCAGGCTTCAATGCTACACTCCACCCGACCACGGCCTCAGAGCTTGCCGCTTGCCTCCTCGAGAATTTTGCAACCACCCTATTTGAGGCTGATAGCTACATTACAGTCTTCGAAAGCAGGGTAAAGATGGAGGAGGATTACAACAAGAACCTCAGAGCGCTTGCAGACAAGCAGAAGGAGATGGACGCTAGAGTGAATAGGTAAGTCGGCAGAATTCGTTTTGGTCTTTTTCAAGCAGAGTCTTCGACATCTCCTTTCCTGAAATCAACTGTTCTCTTTGATCCTTTCATCCAAAATCTGACAGCAGGATGATGTCTTCATTTGGCCAGCTCCCAGAGCTCTCTCGCCAACCCGGCCTTCGAAAGGCATGGAGGGAACTTCGAGAGAACGATTCCAGAGGTGAGCATATTGAGTCCTAGCATTGACTCTTCGTTGCCTACGCCAAGGACCTCTGCCCTATGGACCTTGAAGTGACCTCCCACCCTGTCTCTCGCTTTCCCTGTCTCTCTCTTTTATCTTAATATCCTGACCTTCTTTGATCTCTGATACTCAGAGCTCGATACGCGTTCTCATATGGTCGAGGCCTTAAGGGAGACTGTTATCGGTCCCCTTTTGGCATTCCGAGACTCCCAGGAGCGCATCCGCAAGCGAGTAAAAGAGGACCTGAAAACGAGCTTGTCGAATTACGATGAAATGAGGTTCTCAACACTTCCAAGGATTCGGAAAGCGTATGAAAAGAAAGCTGAAGAGGTAGGTCCTAAGCTGCGACTTCTCACTCTCTTCAAGATGGCTAATGTTTGTTGCATGAGAGTGAGATTCAAATGCAACATCTGACCACATGCTCTACCTTCACTTACTTTTTCAGGTAGAACAGCTACGTCTTCAACAACAAGCGATCGAAGATCAAAGGGCATTGTTGAGCAATCGCTCCTCGGATAAAGAAAGCACAGGTGTAGGTTACCCTTCATCAAGCTTTAGCAATTATGGGTCGGAACCTCCAACATCCCCGTCCTCTCGTCAATCTTCGGAGCAAGATACTCAGGTTTTTCAACAAGGTTCTTCACCCGTACCCACACTATCGCGCTCGAGGAGCAAGCGACATGGACGCCGCGCCTCCTCGGGCTCTGCGCGTTCATTAGGAGGGTCAGCTGCACAGCAGAGCTCAGATGAACGATCACCAGGGTCGTCTCCCCAAACGACCGAAGCCACTTTGACGAGCATGAACCAAAACTACTCAATCCAACAAGGACTTGGCAACAAGTCGACTTTTTTCGAGGCACTCAAATCCAAGGAAGGTTGGGACGCGGCCCGGAAGGAAGCGCCAAAGAAACTAGGCGCTTTCATCAGTCGCATGCGTGAGGGGAGGGAGTCGAGCACAGCAGGACACTCATCCTCTTCCTCCTCAGCAACTGCGGTGGGCTCCGGGGAATCCTCCGGAGCGGGCTTGGTGGGTTCGAGTTCATCTTCTGGGGATCATCCTGCATCCTTGATCGTGGGTTTAGCAAGCACGTCAGGGACCATTCGCTCCGCCCAAAACATCGCTTTGAAGCATGTCAAAGCCAAGCGAGAGGCTGACGAAGCGGACAAAGCCTACCGCAAAGCAATCTTTGATCTCGAGACGCTTCGACTGAGACGCCAGAAAACCCTGGCAGCTGCGGCTGCAAGTGTCATCGAATGCAGAACAGAACTTTCCCACACTGCTCAAGCTGTTTGGATGCAGGCCGAACGGTCTCTTATGGCTTCTGCTAACGCAGCGCTAAGACTTCGCGAACATGGCGAATTCACCGTCTCACATGCTCTTGACAACCTGCATTCCGAGCTCAAGGCCTGCGAGAGTGGCCTCCCGAGCCTGAAAGACATTGAAGAGAAGCCAGTCACTTACCATAATTACTGGCACGGTGAGCTGAAGAACTTGATTTTTGGCACACCGTTGACCGACTATCCGCTCACTGTCACTCATCGTCTGACGGATGGATCGACACCTCCGCTGATCGTGAGCAAGTGCATAGCCTTCATCGAAACATATGCATTGGACCAGCCCGGAATCTACCGGACAAGCCCAAAGCATAGCGCTATCCGGCAACTTGCGATCGAGATAGAAAAGGACGAAGCCGGTTTCCAGTTTGACCCGAGTAAGGATGACCCTGCAACTGTTGCCGGCGTGTTTAAGGACTATCTGCGGCAGCTCCCGGAACCAGTCATGGCCATCCCCTGGTCCGAGAGGATAAGATACACGCATGAACGTGAAGATCACATCAGGACAGGCTTTGCGATTCTTAAGGGACGGATAAGAAGACTGTAAGTTTATGCGTTCTCGCTCGATTCACAAAACTAAGAGATTCACCAACTGGTATCCTCGTTTGACCTTCCTCGCACTTCTTTTAAAAATCTGGAAGGCCACCAATCCATCAAGCGACCCTAAAAGTGATTTTGCAGCACCTCTCAAAAGTGGCTGCTCATTCGGATTTGAACAGGATGACGGCGGCCAACCTCAGCGTTGTCTTTTCTCCTTGCCTTCTGTCCGAGGCTGATTATGAGACGACAAGTGTCGCTGCAGCGATGGAGGAAGACAAAACCATGGAAGACTTGATCATGTATTGCGGAGATATCTTTGACTTGACAACTGCTGGCGCGCCAATCCTTCCACCTATCACTCAAGCCCGTAGCGACGAACTGTCCAAGGCAGGACTTGGAGCAGCAAAATCAGTATTTGAGAGCTCTGATAAGCCTCCAATGCTCCAGGGTGCTACTGATTTGAAGAGAAGCAACGCTATCAATGTTAGCACCGTTAGCGTTCCAGTCGCAGCAGACGGATTTGAGGCCGGAGAGCTGGTCAGGCATGCCGTGAGCCAAAATAACAAGAGCTCGGAAAAGCTACCAGACTTATCGCCCATGCTGCAGGTTCATCAAAGCAAAATCCATGACCCGACAGGTGCAGGCGGTGCCGTCAGTTCAAGCCCTACAAGACTAAGCGACGATGAAATCAAGGTGTCGGAAGGTGCAATCTCGTCCTCCCCTCGAATGTCCATCTCGGGCAACAGCGCCATGATTCCATCGGTAGATTCAAAAAAGAGCAACTCTCTCTCGTCACCTGAGATTGCTGATGTTGCTCCATTATATCTTGCAGCCAGCTCAGCCATGCATGATGTAGGATCGCAAGATAGTGAGCCTAAGGATTCCGAACCGTAACTCTCGGTTTTCTATTCTTGTCTGTCGCATTCTCCACCTCCTCCCTGATTACAACTGGTGACGGCCGTCTGCCGTTCTGTTTATACTTTTTGAATATCAGGCAATGGATTTAAGGGTGGGGGATACTGTTAGGGGAACAATGACATGTCGGAGTGACAAAGGAGCCAGGATCCTTCCGTTTACGTGGAAGTCCTGGTCCGGGGTCAACGCAACTACCCGACAGGCAGGAGGAGTGTAAAAGCAGACTCTGACTTATTCAATTACAAAACTACGACAAGAGCTTTGCCAGTTTACTCGCAATCCAACCTTTCTGTCTCAGCTGGCGGATCACCTGCTTCCACTTTTGATGTTCTTCGACACCCCCTGCCCGGCGAGGTTGTGAATGCCGCCCGTCCCATCCATCTTGAAGTCTCCGCTGCCTTCGGAGAATTCCACCGCGGTAGCGAAGGATCCTCTGAGCCACCAAGGGCTTCGACTCACCTAGAGCCCACTTAAGAAGGACTCGGTATGGACGAGTAGAAAGACTGAGAGCATGCTTATGCTGAGACAGAGAATAGGTCCCATCTGCTTGCGATTTGGCCTTAAGGACTCCCCAAATCTTCTCTGCCTTGATGAGAAGTCTGAAACCCCACTTCAATCTGAAGATTATGTTGCTTTTCAGGCTGTACAGAATTAGGAGAATGCTCCGTTCGTCCGGCACAAGATCGTAGACCTTGCCTGCATGCTCATTAGAGTCGAAGCCGACGGGGTTTGGGTTTGAGCGAGCTCGCACGTCTTCCTCGTCTTTGAAAGTGTCCGCCTTGAGAGCCGACCTGAGATCGTGCCCAGTCAGGGTTGCTAGGACCTCCAACAACTTCATCGAGTTACATCCTTGATTCTTGTAAGCTTTGAGCACTCTGTGAACAAGGGTGGCTCCGCAAGGTGGTTGAGATTGTGATGAAACTGAGAATGTCGGGACTTGAGAATGAAGCCTTTCTCGTTGCGCCGCAGTCAGAGAGGCTTCCTGCTGTCCAAGCGCAAAGAGGTCAAGGTATCCTTTCACCATTTCTAGGGCTGCCTGCCCATCTTTGCCTCTTACTTTTGAGTCAAGGGAACGAAGATAGAGCCAAGTCGGAGGAAGTATCCCTAAAGGACCTTTCTCATCGCTAGAGTAGCCCTTTACACCGTCCGAATCATGAGTTTTTCTTCCGTCCCTTCCTTCGCTTGAGACCGAAGAATGTCGACCAAGCGCATCCACGCTCCTCAAAAAAGGACCCAAAAATACCGACAATGAAGCCTGTCGATGATTCTCCGTCCTTTGCTGCCGACGCCGCTGGGTGATTTCGTTTTCGGACCCTGCTTCGACATGTGAAGCAGTTTCATGATCCGAGACACCATCCTGAGCCTTGATCGCTTTCTCCGCTTCACGACAGAGCCGACGCTGGTGACGACTCAAAGGACGTCGCGGTTGTGGAGGTAAGGATCCGAGGGTTTCTTCCTCCTCCGTCTCACGTAGATCAGGACCAGGGTTTAGAGCCTGATCGCCGGAATCTGACAGAAAGCCTGCTCTAAGCAAAGCATTCCAGTCAAAAGCACCAAGATGCGTCTTGCGGAAAGTGCTCGAGTTTGCCACGATCGACCCCTCTCCGATTAGCGCTGGTCGCTTTTCGACCTGCCCAAGCAATCTCCTCACAGCTGTCCAGTCTCCCTTGCGAGAGAGCAAACTGAGTTCCAAGGTGAATGCTAAAGCGTCCAAACTTTCCACAGGCTGCCACTTGCCACGAGGCCTTTTCTCAAGTTTCTGCAATGAAGTCGATCTCCGCAACTGCGCCAAAATGTGGTCCCTTCTGGCATATTGCCGCAAAGCCCTGAGTGTTTTTTCGTCACTGCGAGAATAGGCATATTTCATTAGCACTGCCAAAGACTCAGGACTCTCGCCACCGTGCGGCCCATCAAGCATCCCGCGGCTTTTTGCCGCTTCCTGGTTATGCCAGGCCACCAGTTGTGTCGCTGTCGAATCTGGGAATAACTCTGTACGGCGTTTGGCTCTCAAGAGCAAATTTGCTTGAGAACTTGAGAGGTGTGGGCATGCTTGAAGAATTTTCCTCGTGTCATACTCTGACTGCGATTTTAAACGAGTACTCTCTGTAAGATGCAAGGGGCGGGAAGGTAATTCCAGGGAGAGTTGGTCGAGTTCTGGTTGTTTTATCGCTGGAATTTGATCGCCTTGAAGAAATCCGGATTTTGGCTCGTGAAGGCTTTCGGCGCACTTGCTTGCGACAGATGCAAGATTTGATGCCGACAATTTTTCAGGCTTTCGAATGCTGCCGGGAGAGGATGATTCAGCTTCCAGATTGCAACTTCGTTCCTTCATCTTGCTTACCCTGTCTTGCAGAACCTTGACTCTCCTTTTCGGCCTCGCCGGTAAGCTCAGCGAAGCCGTAGGGGATTCCTGGTATTGTTCGAATAATCTGACTGTTTTTTTTGCTCTGTTCTTGAGTCGCAGAGGGCCACCGTAGATAGCGCCTTCTTTTTGATTTGCTCCTCTTCCGATAGGATCCACTGCCTCGACTGGTGAATTGGGGTGATTCTTCGCCTTGTTTCCAATCTCGCCATGGGTATGGCTTGCTTCGATGAGGCCCATCCTGATTCCTGTCTTCAAATCATCAATTTCAATACCCAAACTGTTTTCGTCTTTGCAGTGCAGATAGCCGATATCACTCCCCAGTTCGATTGTAGGAGGAAAAGAGGATTCAACCCTTTTTCTCGGAATACTGCTTTCAAGTTTCCCAGGCTCTCCATCGGTATCAAAATATGAGGTTGCTGTGAAAGAGAATGACCGACTCGAAGTAGGAAAAGGTGGCGATGGCGGAGGAATGAAGGGCCTGGGGCCCCTTTGAAAGGTTGGGGAGGTCTCGGCGAGATTCCCAGGATGATGCCCCTGAGTTGTGAGCGAATTGCAGTGAGCTATAAGCGACAGTCTCTTTGTGTGACGTACTGCGAGAGCAAGTGCATCGAAGGATACACCATTTCGCATCGGCTGTAAATCCGTATCAATCAGAAGAAGCAAGCCGTAGTCAGCGCAGCGGCCATGAGAGTCCCGAGAGGTAATTCGACCCGGGATATAGGAAGGATGAACAGCCTGCTGCCAATAGGCGATGGGTATTTTGACCTAGTACGTGGAACAGCAGGGATAAGCGGGAAGGAAATTTTAAAGAGAAGCTAGAAGGAGAGTTTGAGAGGGAACGGGGGCTGTAGTGGGGGAGGTGATGGAGAGAAGAGGGAATGTGATGGTCAGCAGGGAAGAAGGGAAGCAAGAAGGAAAAAGGTGCCGCCTCTCTCTGACTTCTTGGCTGGCTACGTGACTGATCCACTCAGATTTCTTCTTGGGGGAAAATACATCACGTGACCAATAGCTTCCAAGGTCTCAACCGGTGTTTCTTTAAATTCAAACTTACGATTCATTCCCGCGGTCAGTGCGCATGGATCCGATAAAATGGAGAGGTTTGGGAAGCAAGGTGAACGACGAATGTGGCTCATGGCTCATAACACAGCACAGGTTTTCGCATCCACACTTGCCAGCGTTCAAGTCTCTTTCCCTCTCCCCCCTCAAGAACACCATCAAACGTGCAAAGGCGTTGATCACTTGGCCGTCTACTGGAACAAACGAATCGGAAGAAAATGAACAGGAAAGACAAAAAAAAAAAAACAAAAAAACGGAGAGTTGATGAAGGTGAGAACGCCCTTAGCTGGCTCTTCAACGGCTCCTCTCTAAGTAGCGAGTGGTCGCTATGTAACCCGACACCGCCAGGACTACCATGACTGAGCAAATTCCGGCAAACCACCGGAGGTTCGGAATGCCTTCTCCCGGGACATTGACATTCATTCCCCACAGACCTGTGATAACGTTCATCGGAACTGTTGATGGGGGTAAAATAAAGGAGGGTAGAATGGCGTCTTTCTCAGATACATGATCACCTTTCGGGAAAGGAAAAAGGGTATGGATAGCGCGACTTACCGATAACAGTACCGAGAGCAGTCAGCTTACTCAGAACATCGTTGATTTGATTGTTTGCATCAGTCATTTCAATGCTGATCTGCGCGAGGTAGTTACTGTGCGATCGAGAAAGGATCTTCTCGTAGTGATTCAAATTCTGCGTCATGGTGATAAGGTGATCTTGAATGTCGGACAAGTAAAGTCCGATGTCCGATTTGGGAGCCACCGACCAATTCTCGTTGCAACGTTTGGCAAGTCCCTTGACAACGTCAGCTTTGTTGCCCATCAACCGCAACAAGCCCATGACCTTTTTACGGCAGGTACCAATCCTAAAATATGGAAGGTCATCACACAATGGGAAGGGTTAAAGTCCAATGAAGCGAATCTCATGCGTCAATACTCTCTGCAAATGACCTCTTGTGGGAGCTCAAATCACTTCCGCGTATGAATCGCGAAGCTCCATAACTCACCTCCTCAACATATCACTTTGCTCAGCCTCCTTGAGAATCAAAACGAGTTCATCGATACTGTCGACCTCGTACTCAATACTCTGGATGAGCGGACCGAAAGCGTCAGTGATATCATCGATCAGCGCATAAGATATCCAATCTGATGTAACATTGATGTAGTCCTTGAGCTGCTTGATTCGCCTTCGCACATTTTGAGGATGAGGAGTTCCGCGAAAGTGGAAGGAGAGTGTCCCTTCGCGGAAGACAATGATGTACATGTTCAAAGGCTCCAGATAGGTCGGGCTGTAGGGATCCTGATCGAACGACCGGAAGCAGACCAGGTAGTAGTTCCTAAAGAGCTCGATCTTTTCTCTCGTCTCCTCCATCAAAATATCCTCCGTGGTCAGAGGGTGGATTCCGAAAACCCTGCTGAGGAGCTTCATCTCTTGGTCTGTCGGAGAGAGAACGTCCAACCACCAAGTGTTTGCCTCGGGATCTTGATCCATTCTAATCCCACCGCCGGGAAGGGCCCGCCCCGAAGCATTGTTCATGGCCATCCTCGTAGCGCTGATGCCACCAAGCGGTTTTGTGCCGCTACTCTGCACTTCTGACGCCTGAACTGGTGTGTTTGCACCAGAGGGTGGGGCTGTGGCTCCCTCAACCCTTCCACTACCGGTCACTGTCAGCCCTGCGCCTGCGATTTTACCCTGATAGAGAGTCGGCGTCCGACTCGGGCCCTTGCTGTCGGGTTTACGAGCACTCTCGCCATTGTTTCCAGCAGCGCTGGTGGCTGTATCATTGCCAACGTTTTCGGAGGAGAGATTGCGGCCGCTGAACAGCTCTTCGAAAGTCTGCCCTTCAGCGGGTAGCTCTGCGAGGTGCCTGGCGTGGATCGTGGATGGGAGAGCATTGGAGTAAAATGTAAATCTGTACGGCTTCTCCTGGTGGCTCAGAACACCAGTCTGTGATCGACTTCTTCCTCCACCCATCGAGGCACCGAGTGCACTTTGCGAATGGGTCCTGTTTGGCCAACCCCTGTGTGAGCCGCTTTCTCCGTGGCTAGTCCCATGGTAGCTAGGAAGCGTGTCCTTGTCCAGCAGAGGGGTCTTGGCGTCAGATGGACCCTGACCTTTCGATCTCTCAGCAGTGAGCAACGTACCATTGCCAAGTATGCTGCTGCCCGCACCAGATCCCGCGATGGGTGGAGGCGCACTACCACCCCCTTCGAATAGGGCGAGCTTTCTCTGATAGCGGCTGCTTCCAATGGGGCCAGCCGAGGAGCTGAACTTGCGAGGCCTTCGACTGTAAAATGTGGCGTCGTCGCTGTCGGGCGAAATCCCATACGCGCCTCCAGATGCTTTTGTTTGGGTTCCGTTAGCTCGCATTCTCATGCCCTCAGGAGAGGGTTCGACGTTGGACCAGGAAGCTGAGTTGCCAATTCTCTCTCTCTCCTCCAAGGCAAAGTCTTCCAAAGCTTGCAGGTCAAAGTTAAAGGGATAGCCGGGAGGCATATGACGTTCCTGAGAGTCATATCCTTGTTCTCCATCGTAAGGGCCGTGGTCCTGTGGCTCGGAAGGTCCTTCATTTTCATGCATTGGAAAGCACACATCGTCCTCGAGCATCGATGGCCGGCGCGACATAGTGTGGGGCGAGGACGCGCGCGCACCCCCGTAAAGCTCGGCCACACTGCCTGCAGAAGGACCGGAACGCCTATCGCTACGTAGTCCACTCGCACCCTCGTCCAAGTCGGGTGTATCGTCCTCGATCGCATCCTCATCCAGATCTTCCGCTCTCGTCCGATTGAAGTAGCCTGCGGGGCTTCGTAAAGGCGTCTGACCTAGTTGCGAGGCTCTTCTTGAAACTCTCGCGGCGATCGGAGACTGGCCGTGGACACTCAACGAGTGAGCTTGATTTCGATGATCGATGAAATGCTGCTGGCTGTCAAGGCTAGTGTTTGAACCTTGGCGGTTGTGTTGGTAAAAGCGAGCATTTGCAGCTACCACGGCGCTTGGCCTTGCAGAAATGCCGGCCGCAGGAGATCGCTCTATGCCCTCAGCGTAGTAAGGTTCAGCCTCTGCACCGCGGTCACTCTCGTATCTATTGACCGAAGGGCGGCCTGATCAGGGAAGAATGAAAACGGATGATTTGGGATGGTGCTAGTCAGTGCTTTGATCCAAGCATTACATTTTCATAGCACACACACACACAAAAAGGGAATCGGGAGCGCGAAGGGGAAGGGGTAGGGAAGGAAGAAGGGAGTGGGGAAACTTGGTTTGAGGAGAAAAAGGCAGAGAGAAGGCTCAGGTGCAAGATGAGATGAAGAAAAGCACGAGTTTGGCGGGCAAGGGCGAGGATAATTTGTGCGGCGAAAGGTCACTCACGTCGCGAATGCAGTTGACTTGGACTTGGTGGGACATTGCGAGCCATGCTCATCTGACGAGCGGCGTCAATGTCTTGCTGAAGTTGAGCGTCCTCGTCAGCGGCCGAAAGTGACCCGCTATGCTGAGAGTGGACCGACAAATCGGGCGAGACCGCTCTCCCGCTCCCAGAAGAGCCGACAAAGTGCCTATGTGGCGACGACATAGGTGTGAGATCCAAGAAAATTAAGAAGAGAGGTCCTGGGTGGGGTAGTGGCCGCAAATCTAAAGATCGATGACACGATACACTTTATTCCTCCCTGGAACTCTTCTTCCAGCCGATAGTTGAAATCCGTGGCAACCTCCAGATGAGTTGCTTAGTCTCGTTCTCGTTCTTTACTGACTTAGACTTTGCCTTGATTCCGTTCAGGTTCCTGAACTTTGTCTGCATGTGTATGTCGTGGAAATGAGACCTTGATGTGGACGACAGAATCCTCCCTCGTAAGAGCGGGAGTGAGGGCCCACAGTGTCGAGGAGAAGATATAAGAGGCCCAGATACTGATTTGAAGCGAGTAACGAAAGAGGGGGGCCACGCAGGTGAAAGGGGTTTGTCGTTGACCAACGGCAGTATTGAGGAAGTCGACGGACTCGCCAGTGGGTCTGGTTGTTGGGCTTCGCTGCTTCTTCTTCTTCTTCTTCCTTTTTCGTTTTGACAAGTTATGAAGATGAGGAGGAGGAATTGATAGACGGCGACGAGGGATGCTACTCGAGTGCCTTGCAGTCACAATCAAGGATGCTATGTCCCTTCCTGCTCGGTGCCGTGAGCGATGGCTTGCTGGCTGACCCTACAGAAGCAAAGACCTTTTCTTTTTTTTTTTTTTTAAGAGAGTTTTGATCGATTTCCTAACACTCTTTTTGGCTAGACTACTACCTACTATCTTTTCAGGTCTCAGGTACACTTGTGCTTGGCAGGTAACTAGAAAAAAGTTGAGAGGAAAAGGATAAAATTTAAGATTCCTGCTTCTTTAAAGAAAACATTCGAAACACTTACACTCAGAACTGACAACCTCATACTCACTGGGCCCGATCGTAGATTTCCCCCCATAAAATGGTGTTTTCGCTGGCTCGTGCAGTCCAACCCGATCCTCCATCTATCTCTCATCATCGGCTAGTGAACAAATCCAAAAAGAAGAATTACTGTAACAAGTATCCCGATTCGCGATGTGAGAGGATACCACTTTGTGCCTCCGACCTTGGACCCCACTGGCACTCTTCTACCCTTCCTCATCCGCCACTTGTCTCATAGAACCCCAACTATCATTCATTATTTGAACGGTGCAAAGGATTTTTGCATGTTGAGGCTGGGATCGAATCACACAGCTGACAGTCACCTGTCGTCCGACGAGGAAGCTTTGGATCCCAAACACAACATAAAGGGCCTGGATCTCTTCGAAAATGAATCTACAATCGGGCTGGAAGAAATTTTGAACCCGGAGTCCCTGATGTGAGCTGTGAAGCCACAAAACGTGCAGCCAAGTAAAGTGGGGTGAGTCTATGACTAAAGCCACAACTTACATGCTTAACACTCACAACTCATACTCATACTCACCTGCTCTGGTAAGAATCAGTCACCATCACTGGTGACTGACTCAGAGTCTGGAAGCATTTGTGAGTGTCTGTCACTCAAGACTTGTTTGTGCTGTGCGAAGTTGGTAGAGAACCGTATCCCATCCAAGGCGCTGTCTGAGCTCTAAGGCTCAATCTTTGCGGATGCCGCACTATGACGCCATATCCTTGACGGGCAGATTAGGAACCAAGTGCCTGGAGAGCAACGATCAAAGCAGGCCGCAGCTACACACAAAGTCGTGAGTGCGACAGAAAATAATAATAATACTTGCACGCAATCACAATCACGAATCATAGAATGTGCCCATGCTGGCCGCCTTCCCTTCCACGTTCCCTTGGACAGCCATCGAACGAGACCTAAGGGTGGAGAGCGTGCATCTAATATCTCTCATCTCTTTCTTCTGAAAAGTTTGTTTGCCTCAGGATGGGATTTGAAGAGGAGGGAGGCGCGAAGGGACAGGTACAGGAAGTGTGTATCCCTGGTTAGCGGTTGTTGCGTCCGTCAATCGCAGGTGATGGTGGCATCGACAGGGAGAGGGTTGGGAGGCGAGGTGACCTCGAAAAAACCTGGAACCGAACGGTTTTGCCGGCCGATCTCTTGCTTGTGCAGAACGGTCATTGGGATCCACCTTCCTCACGAGGTACTATGATCAGCACTGCGACTGAATCGCTTGGACTAGGGAGTACACTTCCTGTTCCGATGCTCGAGTGAAAAGAAGGCTGAGATCGGGTGTTGCGATTGCGGCCCATCTTGCGGGTTCGATTCTCGCGTAATGTTTTTGTGCAACGTCCGACATCTCGACCCTCTTGACGGCAACAAGGGAAAATTCCATTGGGGGGATGGCATCGGACAACAGGCCCAAGCAGTCACAGCTCACCGTAGAGATCGGAACTGGGAAGGAAGCGCAAAGAGAAGGAAAAGCTAAAAGAGGTAAGAATCAAAAATGAAAGATTGCCATCCGACGGTGACAAGATACTCCAGCGCTCCGAGATGACGTTTGCTCAAGGTCCCAAGTCTCGACCCCTCAGCCAAGCTCATGCTCACACTCAAACCAACAACCGTAGGTGTTTTGGTGACGACCTAAGATTCGACGGTGGAGCACAAGTCATGCTCTTTCCTTCGAAGCAGTAGCTTGACTTGGGGAGTCTTGCCTTCAGACTGGAGTCTGGACTAACACAATTCAGATGAATAAAGGTAGATCATCTGTTGTGTGCCGACCAGGCTGTACTCGAATGGTAAGGATGTGCACTCTCGACTTGGCGAATCCCACCTAGCGTGGAGCTGTCCGTGATCCCCAACCCCAAACTTGCTATGATCTGGAACCTTGCCCTCCACCCTTCTCTTTCCCAAACGCTTTGCTTTGATACCAACCACATTGAATTCTTAATTAATTATTACAGTTTCAGCACACTACAGTCGATGAAGTAAACATCTTCTTCTGCCAAGCCCCAATGCATGATGCTGTCAAAGAGCCCCCGTCCTCCTGCTGGGCGACGATACATGATCATCGTCATCGAGCCATTACGCACACTACCAGTTTTCAGATTTCTCCAGTCACGTCACGAGGCCTTTTTTTCTCTTCTCTTTTTTTCTTTTCGAAATGGTGAATTTTTGATTTCATCTTTCGCAAACGCCGCCTTTTGAATTCATGATTTTGAAAACTTGCTCCCTGTGAAAGTGACTACCCTTCCCCACTCTCTCAATAAGAATCTAACCGTCAGTTTGCTTGAGTCTGCTTAAGTGTGGGGACAAGAAAATGACCTACTGTATGACCAGGCAACTCCAAGTTGGTAGTGAGCCATCGATCCTCAACGATCCGATCATGTCATGGTTGAATAGTAAAGTGGTTTCAGGAGGTGGATTCGTTAAGGGTCGACTTGTTACCAAAAAAAATCATCCACATAAAATTGCGATCACACTTAGGTGCCTTTCAAAGTCATGATGGGTGTGGCAGAGTATGCAGACCATCGCAGCCTCGCTCCTCTGGGCTGACTTGCGGCGCGACATGTCGATGCGATGCTCTGGGCTTTACCCGCCTCCTCCACCCTCCAACTCCGCCACCTCTGTTCTCACCCATCTTTCGTCTGAGAGGGGGATCGCGGGTCTTGGGTTGGTCCTCCCTCTCCTTGCCCCTTCCCCAGCCGCATGCATATGTTGTGTGTACTGTATGCATCTACATGTATAAACAAGTCTACTGTAATCACAAATGTATAAGCATACGTACAGTTACAAGAGTACAAAGAGCCACGCTTGGCTCCCCGCAAATACCGGCATGTGAATACGTTTTCGAATGTTGTCATAAACAAGGTTTCCATGTTTTAACTAAAGATTCACCCCATCTTCCCAAGTCCCCCTCCCCTCTCTTCTCCCACGACAGCAGAAGCACAGCCTAGCCCAAGAATCCCGACCAAGTCCATCCTCAATCACATTCACATTTTCACAATCATAAATTATTCCAACAAGTGGGGTAGGGAGCGACGAGATACCCAAAGACATGAAAAAATAGGGAGAAGTTGGAGGCATGCATGGTAGGCAGGCAGGCAAACAAGCTTGGAAATCATCCTGTCTCAGCGGAAACAAAGTTGGCCTCTATCACCAACTGTCATTCAGTATATAAAATTGTCACCGCCCTTCCCTGCTTGCCCTGCTACCGTTTCCGAGTCCCCGTCCCGCCCCATCCCGTTGCCTCTGATACCATCAACTGTACCAAGACTTCGCCTTGCTTCACCCAAGATACCTAAAACCCACAAAGCTCCTTCCTGTCCATCCGTCTTCCTTTGCTTCCTTTGCCAACTCACCTGCAACTACCATCTCTTGAAAAAAAAAAAAAAAACATCTCCCACCCTGGATCTGAACACCTCGCCAAAGGGTCATCATCCCTTCAAGCTCAGCCAAACGCCTGGGGAATCTGCTTAATCTGTGCCCCTCTGTCCTCTTCTCCAAGTAATAGCAGCCAAAAGAATTCGGGTACCATGTTCTGCATCGGCCTTGGTAAGTGTTTATCTTAACTTTAGACCCCATCCTACATCCTCGCCATCTGCACCACCCCTTTTTCCTCTCGCCTGGTTGTCTCCTTTCTAAGAACCAAAATCACCATCCCGGTTCTATGGACGAGGGAACATCTTCTTCGACGATATCGATCGTGATGTTGCTCAATTCTTCCAAAGGTCGCTGATCAATTTCTCCAACCATCATGTTGACCCTACTCGAATCGAACGCTTTCCAAAATCAGCTCAATTCCTAACCTTTTCCGCCATGGCTCTGGCGATTCTGGCTAACATCGGCCAGATCACCCAGAACATCGTCGCTCGACACATTCGATTCGTCGAGTTGAACACTTCCGGCTTCCAGAACGCCCTCGAGGCTGCGGCTCCCGGGGCAAATGTCGGTAACATTTATGCGACCAACCAAGGAGCCCCCGAGTTGCAAGGGAATGGAATTAAGTTAAACGTGAGTGTTACCTTTGTCTACGCACCTCTTTTTCCTCACTTTGACTGACCTCCGTTTGGTCTGCTCCCCTCGTGCCTTCGAAAATCTACCGAACCTACAACAGTATCAATGGGGCCTGTACAGTAAGTCTCAAACGTGCGGAGATGGATCCTGACAAGGTCATCTTTTTGACACGCTCCTTTTTTTTTTCTTTTTTTTTTATCCACTAGATTTCTGCGCCGGGGATGGAACGAGTGGTGCCAGGTCCTGCACAGATCGATCTTTCGGTTTCGAATGGAGACCTCTTGACGCTCTGTAAGTCATGAAAGCAAAGTTTCGGTCGGACGATCTGTCCGTTCAACCCTCATTAGCTTAAGTCGTTTCTCTTTCTAACTCTGTTATCTTACTTTCAAATCCTTCCTCTTTCCTCACTCGCGCGTTGCTTCCGCCGATGTCAAGGGAGAGAGATGCACCAAGCTCCGTTCAGAGCCAGATTCCTAATTTGATCAATCAGGGCACTTTTACCTCGTCTGATTACCTCGGCCGCTTCTCCAAGGCTGGCTTCTACCTCATCTTCGTTGGCACCGTCCTTACAGGTCTTTCCTTTATCATCGGATTCTTGGCCCATCGCTTCGCTTTCGCCTTCGCTGCACTTTCCGCCCTTCTTGGAGCGGCATGTCTCGGTGTCGGCGCTGCCGTCAACACTGCCATCTACACCAAGGCTCGTGATTCGGTCTCTGGCCAGTATGGCCTTGAACTCGAGTATGGAAACGCCCTATGGTTCATCTGGGCCGCCTTTGGGGCTACAGCTCTTGCTATCGTTCCTTACATCATTTCCTGCTTCACTGGTAGGAGCAAATACTGATGGCGAGATTTCGAGGCACCAAAAATGTCTCTTCACCAACCCTCTAACTTCGGTTTCTCTACCCTAAAAGATATCGTGGGATGACGCGAGTAATTTTTTTTTTCCAAATCTGCACCAATCCGACGCCATCCCATGTCCTTCGGTTCGCTGGAAAGCTGCTACCCCGGGACATTTTCTTGACCTTGACACTTTTCCACTGCTCCTTCGCAGATACTAATAAATCTGATGCAATCTCTATGAATTTCAAAATACCAGATGACCTTTCTCTCTCATCTTCTTCCCCCTCTTTTATTTTTTGTTTTTCTATTTTTCCTTTCCCAAGCTTTACCTTGCTTCTATGCTTGAGTCTTTGCTCACTCGGTTTAGATGTACATACATAATTTATTTACACTACACAGTGGTAGAATCCTATAAGCTCATGAAACCTGCCGGAAGTGATGACGGTGCAACACGTTGATGGACTGTGCCGAAGTTGGACAAACAGCGCGCACGCTCTCGTACTTTGGACTGAAAGATACTGGAAGTACCATTTGAAATGAAATGGATATCTTCCTGAAAAAACTAAAGCCCTTGAGCGTGGCGGTGCAGCTGTGCCTCTGTAAGGATACTGCCGAACGAAGGAGGGAAACAAGCAGGAACATTATCCGAAGACTTAGCTATTCTCGATCACAACGTGACCCTGTCGAGAATTCCAACAGACCGTTCGAACAGAAAGAGAACGCCAACTTTTGAAAAGCTACAATTCATCATCGCTCGATGTTTCCATATCTACTTCTGAATCCTCTTCCTCTGGTGGGGGAGGAGGAAGAGGTGGCGGAGGTAGGGAGGGCGGCATGGGAGGTTGTAGATGGGGAGGAGGAAATGTAGAAGATATGGAATGATTCCAAGTACCGTCCATGTATGGCTGATGCCACGAAGGACTAAAAGAAAAGTTCGCGTCGAGTGACCGTTCGGTCTCACAATTGCTCCGAGTCCGTGTCCCATCGTCCACCCGGTACGAGGACCACGGCGAGCCTACTCTGTTCGGACAGTCGCTTCCCACGCGGGTTTCCCAGCTGTACTGGGGAGGTGAGCCAGGCTGGGAGGCCCAATGAGCATAGGGGGAGGGCCGATTCCATCCTGTCAAAACGCGCTCAGAACGAGGGCCGGTCTGAGCTTGGCGGTGTTTTCTGATCAAGTCATCCCACAACCTCCTCCTCTGTTCCGCAACATTATCTGGCTGCTGATCCCTACCCGGGGGTGTGGACCTTCTCTCCGGTCGAAACTGTAGAGGGGTTCGACGAAGAACGTCAAAGGGCTCCAACTTGGAACTATCGAAGAGCCCTGTTTGATAATCTACCCACCGTTTGATTGGTAGATCTTCTGAAGCCGGTTCGAGTCTTATACTAGGTCCTGGTGTCTCCTTTTGACGGTTTTGATCACGGTCTTGCCTTGGACCCGATCTCGCGGCTTCGATGTCGAAACCCTCGAGGGTCTGGGCGGTATTCCACGAATTGTCAGAAACGAGCCGCTGCCGGATCTTCGCGATAGGATCTTCCCGAGAGATCCAGCCCGGTGGATAGCCCCAGATAAGCATACGACGAAGGTACGACGGCTCTTCAGCAGGGGCAACGACGAAACTGGCATTCTCCGAAAGCTCTCCCTCCTCCATTTGGGTACAAAGTTGACCACCTTCACCCACGGTGGAACTGACACTGTCTGGCCCTTGACTTTCCGAGCGTGTGTGTTGAATGGAAAGTCCCAAAGCGTTCCGAAGTTCTTCGCTCGGATGTCCCGGTTTCAAAGTCGACATCATCAGCAGTCGGAATTTTCGTGATGCCTCCGAGTCATGCAGCCGAACATCCAAGTTACTCCTGTTCAGCTTGTTGGACATGAATAGTTCTCGGTTCCTTTTGATGTTTTCAGGGTCCCTGTACGCCGTGCACTTGCTGAAGGAATGGCCAGACTGACCGCAGTTGAAACAACACATACTAGGCCCGGGGCCGCAATCATCATCTTCGTCTGCATCAGCAAACGGGATGCGATGAAAGCTGTACTGATTCGCCTCTATCGATTAATCCGGGTCGAATTCCTCCAACGCAGTTGGTTTCCGATCCTCGTAAAAGATGCCACCGTAGTCCGCCTCTTCTTGCAAAGCATCAGAAGTGAATGGTGACGAGGATCTGGGGCTTGTAGATCCTCCTGGATGACGGCCTTCATCGTTCTGAAAATGAGAATCCATCCTGGAACTTTGCTCGCCTTGATCGAGTTTCACCGTCCTTGGCAGTGGTACAACCTCTGACACAGGACATGCACCTGAAATGCTTTGTGTTTTCCCACATGGTTGGCGAAAGTAGGTCCCGGTGAAAGGATAGCCACCAGAATGCTGAAACAGGTAGAGTAAGAATTGCTATCTCAGCCTGGGCGAATTCTTACACGAGACGAGTGCATTCCATCAAACTCACATCTTTTTCGCAAGCTTCCCCCTTCGCGCAGAGGCCTTGGGCGATGTCAAGGCAGGCTTCCTTGGGTGAGACAAAGTCTCTTTCAAGCTGTTTCTTCTTCACAGAATGGATTGATATGAACCTAGGCGCCCGATTGACGGCTGCGAAGTTCCTCGTCAGAGTCACCTTATGGAAGCCTTTCCTCCTGACCCGATTCCTGAAAAGACGAGGCTCTTGACACACATCGAAAGCCATGGGCCCAAACAAGGTTCCCCATCGGGAATGCCATTTTTGTGTTCCCAGAGCCTCGGAGAGCTGTATCGCGCGTGAATAAAAGGGCACATATTCTTCCTCGCCATCAGCCGAATCCCAAGGCAAGGGGGGAGGTCCTTCCTCCCGCTTCTGGCTGCTGGAGGATAAAGTCTCAGAGTTGGGAAATCGAGGAATCGATGGAGGCCCTCCGTCCAAAGACCTTTGCGGCTGTTTACCCCTCTGCCTTTCAGAAAGCACATTGGTTTGATCGGCATCATGGTGGCTTTGTCGCAGCGGCTGGACAGCGAGCAGGCTATCCACTTCGGTCTCGGACGATTCACCGTCAACTGCGGTATTTTCCGAGCCGATCTCGGCACGCTTTGGATTAGAGGCATGCGATCGACTGGCATTCGATCTCGTCAGGCCATCATGAACACTGCCTCTCGACTCGGCTGCGGAGGGAGTGAAGGGGAAAGAGAAAGACAGGGAAGGTAAAGAGGAGGAGGAGGTGGAAGAGGAGGAAGAGGAGGAGGAAGATGAGGAAGATGAGGAGGTTGTGGAGAAGGAAGGCGAGCCTTTTTCATCTTGGTTGGACGTCTGAGGTGACTGCAACTCGAGCTTGGACTTGTGCGGGTGGGTTGGAGAGGAAAACGGAGGAGGCACAGAGGGCCTTTGTCGCCAGGCTCTACTTTGGTTTTTTCGAGAGGTGGTCCGGAGAATTGGTCCATCCGTGAAGAGGCCCATCCCAACCCGCGCTGGATGGCTAATGCGTAGAGAGAAAGGTAGAGAGGGAGAGAGAGGGAGAGAGAGGGAGAGAGAGGGAGAGAGAGGGAGAGAGAGGGAGAGAGACAGAGATGAGGGGGAAGAGGAGGTGTGGGAGGTGGCGTCGTTGGTCAAGCGTTTACCGTGAGCGACCTTTGGCCGCCAGCCCAACCTTCTTCCCTTCCTACCCTCAATGACTTTAATGGCTGAGATTTGATTATCATTCGATTCCATGCCTGCGAAGAGGAAGGAACGGGTTGAATGCCAAACCCTCCACTTTGGTTGGAATGGAAATCTTGGAACCGAGGTCGAGTGAAAGCGTTCCTCTCTCTCCTCCACTCACAACAACAAGCGTTGCGATTCATTCATGAAGGGGAAAGGAAAGAAAAAAGGGGTTAAAATGATGAACGCTTTACCAAACCAACACGCGGGAACCACTTGGGACAGCAAGACGTGAAGGATGCTGAGAGAAAAGGACACGAAAGCACTCACTCCTCTCGCACCACCCCACTCTCACGCTCACACTTGGGAGTGTCACGGTCATAGACCAGAATTATCATCGTTTTCTTTTCTTTTCTTTTTTTTTTTTTTGCCTCTACCTCACTTTCCTCCTCGGTTCGATAAGCTCTCGGACGCAGGATTGGAAGGGCAGCTCACGAGTTGACTCTGACTGGACTCGTAGCCAGTGACACCCAAGCCAGGACGGAGAGAACGTCGCCAACATCTTTCCCTTCACCTTCACTCACACTTGCTTCCCCTTTCCTCCTCACCCCTTCTCTTTGACCTTTCCATTCATCGTCCAACCTCAGCCTCATCCCTGCCCTATACAACCGTACCCTAAACGCTCAAGCACGTCGCCACAGAGCCTAGCAAGCCCCAAGCTCAACCAAAACCTCAAGCCAAAACCTCAAGGGGCCGACTAGTCAACATTTAGCGAAACTGACTAACCACAAGGGAGAGGACCCGCGCCGTTCGACTGTCTCTCGGAATTGAACAGAAAAGAAAAATCGAAACCATGATCTTATGAGGAGTTGAAAAGGGGAAAGATATCTCAAGACGGGAACACAGAGATCGAGATCAAAAGCTTATCGATTGACGGCACGAAAGGAAGACGGTGGATGGAACAAGAGGGATAGACCAGGATAGACGAGGATTGCTTTTTCTTTTTTTCAAAGAAAGGATTCGGGACTGTTACCTTTTGCGTGATGGAAAGCCTCCAGGAGCCATCCCGAGCTCGGCACGGATATGGAAGCCTTTCAAGCCAGGTCGGCCAAGACCAAAGTGGTCAATCGATCGATTCTGGTCGCAGCGCTTCGGCCCTTTGGAATGCAGTGCGAGCTCGCACTCGAACCGCCTCGGCCTCTGGACCCCCTTCCGAACGGCCAGAGTCACGCTCATTTGACGCAGAGGGCCTCTCCTCCGATTCCATCTTGATCCACTCTTCAAAGTCGATCGCTCCTGGCCAGCATGCTGATCATTGGCAGTCGCTCGCCCACCTCTTCGACGATCACCATCATGCCAAGCCGACCGACCTCGCTCAACAAGCCCAAGCCAGAGTCGCTCGTCCCTCTCGACACTCCAGGTCGCCTTCAAACTCGCGCACTCTTAGCCAAAGGGGTCGATCACCCATCCGATCCGACCATCCTCCTTTGAATTCGCGCTGCCTGCTGCAAAACACCGCCACCTCTCCTTACCCTTTCGTCGCTTCATCAACGAGCTCCTCCTCCGCATTCGGCTCGAGACGCTTCCTCTCCCCCCCAAGAGTTTCGCTCCAGCAAGGCAAGAAGGACGAGGATGGCTTCCATGTCTCGTCATCTGCCTTTAGCCAAGAGCCCTCCAGTTGGATTGATTCCAATCCACACTCTATCCCTGAGGGCGAGGATCCTCTCGAGTACTCTCCCCACGATCAGCTTCTCGAATCGGGAACGGAATCCGACTCTGATGACCATCGTCCTCACAAATCCAATGAGCCCAGCTCCAAGGACTCCAACAGCTTCTCACAAGGTGGCCTCGGTCAACTATCTTTTCCTATGCCAAATAATCTATGGAAAGGAATCCGTGAGCATTTAGATACCATCTCACTGCCTTGTCACCCTAGGATGCTCCCAAGGAAGCCTTCTTTTCAAATATGACAGCCAGTGGGAAAAAAAGTTCATCGACCAACCTTAATACATTCCTCTCACCCTTTCTGATCAGTAAAATGCGCAATAGCATACCTCATCGCATCACTCGTAAGCTTCCGATGAGATCACACATTCGCATGCATTTGACTGAGACCCCCGCCGCTGAAATCGTTTCCCCTTCCTTCAAATCCCAATCGTGTCTGGCAGTTCACCTTCATACCGTTCTTTTCCTCGCACATGGCAAGGCTTTTGCCGAATCATGACCCAAATGCCAAGGTTCCAATCGTAAGGCTTCGCAACTTCCCCCCAACCGACTCCCAAGATGAACAAGGAGTAGGATTTCCGTTCATTCCAATTGTACTCTAACAAAGCCTCTACTCCCTCCCTGATCACCCATTCAAGTCGAATCTCCACATGATAGCCACGGTAGCGGTCTACTTTCACCCAGCCAAATCGCTAGGTGCTATGCTCGAGGCCGACCTCTTCGCCCTTATAGCTTTCGTTTACTCTATCGCTTTATCCTTTTCTTCCATGGCAGCAGCAGTCTTCCTCCACGAGGCTGGGATGCCGATTCTTTCCAACGTCCTAAGTGTCCTGGTCTTTTTGGGGTTGGGCATGTCTCTCGTTGGATATGCCAAGGTCAAGGTAGGCAAGCCTCAATTCAACACGGCATGTTCTCTAATCGGGGTCATCGTATTCACCGTGTGAGTTCAACTCATAGCTAGGAGGTCCATGAGTCATGCGGAAAGGGAGAGGGGGGAAGGGGGGGGGGGAGCCAAAGGGGGAAAGGATCCAACTAAAGACGTCTGATTTCTTGTGTTTTTCCCCCTGCCTTCTCGCATTATAGTGCTGTCAAAGAAGGGTCGACGCACCTTGGCCACTTTTCGACCGACAAGACTTTTCAGGTATCATTGGTTGTTTTGGTTGGAACACTGGTCTCCAACCTGGTCTGCTTCTTTCTGTGGCCCCAAAGCGCAACCACGAACTTGCAAAATGACATTTCGCGAAACCTACAGGGTTTCGCCACCCTCCTCAAGGTCCTGACGAAAACCTTCCTCCTGGACGATCCATCTAACTTCCACATCAAGAGTGATAAGATCAAGCAAGCTATTGACGACCACCACGACAGTTTCACGTCTCTGAAGAAAAATTTGTTGGAGGCCAAGCTCGAATCTCCATTCGACTTGAGAATGAGAGGAATGAACGACAAATATGATGCTGCCACTGATTCTCTTAATCGATTGGCACAGCATCTAACCGGATTGCGGAGTAGTTGTGGTCTGCAACACGAGATCATGATGGCCCAAAAGCGATCCGGAATATCCCCACAGGTTGCAGCCGGGGGCATTGCCCGTGCTGCAAAAGTGGCTGCGTTCTTGGATCATAGCATGGACAGCACTTTTTCGGACAGATCCAGCGGAGAGGCCCTAGCTGACGCCGAGCAGTCTGTCTCTGCTTTCGATGACTTCATCGAAAGTGTCGGGCCCCACATGAAAAGCCTCGTATTCACGTGCGACCGCACCCTTCGTAACCTCCGGTCAACCTTCTTGTGCGCAGCGCCGATCTCCAAGGTAACATCAGCTGGATTCGATGGAAGACAGAGGTTCAGACCTGGAGACTCCTTCACCAAGCTGAAAGAAGATATTTCCGCAGCGCTTCGCCGTTTTCAGCACGAGCAGACTGTGGCGATAAAACGAATCTACACTATGGAGCCTAAAAGGGAACCTATATGGGCACAAAAGGCATCCAGCCCTGTGCTAGAGGGGAAAGGCGGTCCCGACGAGGAAATCTTTCTGATCTTTTTCTTTGTCTTCAACCTCGAGGAATTTGGTAAGGAACTGGAGATCCTCGTGAACGCTCTTGAGGCCATCCGACTGAATGAAGAGCGTTTGGCCAGGGCCAGAGCCACATCTTGGTTTGAACGAATGCGACTTTTCTTTCCTTTTGATCGGATCAAAAGAAGGAAGACAAAAGCCGAAGATTTGAGAGGTAAGAGTCGCTCCTTGATCCCCTCCCTCCTTCATTACTCTACCGCATTGGAAATATCGGGCTGATCAACGGGATCCTCATGCAGATAAGCGTAAACGGAAAGCTGTTACCAGAGCGACCTTGGACTTCCCTTCGAACAGGAGGCACCAAATCAACACAGGGCAGACACCAGCTGCTATGACTATCAAGGAACACCTCCAACGTATCGTCTGGAGTATCGGTGAATTTCTCAGGCAGCCCGACACCAAGTTTGCAATCAAAGCAGGTGTCGGAAGCGCAATTTTGGCCAGTCCTGCCTTTTTCAAAAGCACTCGGCATGTCTTCAACGAGTACAAGGGGCAATGGGCTCTAGTGAGCTTTATGGTTGTGCTGAGCCCCACGGTGGGCCAGTCTAATCAGATGAGGTGAATAGTTGTTCGGACGTCACATGGAGTTGCCGGAGGCTTGCTGAAAATTCCTGAGCTATACCATATCGACAACCTTTCCAGCTTGCACCGGATCATCGGAACAATTTTAGGTGCAGCTAGTGCCTATGGCATCTACACCTTGTTCCCTGACAACAACGTCATCCTCCCTAGTGAGTTGTGCCTATTTGAGCTGTGCTCGTAGACTGGAAAGCTGATGAGATGGAACTTACCCTCATCTTTGGCTTCTTTGATCATGGTGTCAGTCTTTGGCTTCTTCTTTTCGATCCCCTGCTTCAAATACATTGTTGGGCACCCGCAGTATGCATCGAGCGGTCGCTTCGTTCTTTTGACCTACAATCTGACAGCCTTATACAGCTACAATTTGCGTAAGGTTGGCATCGAAGTGGAGCAAATCGCCTTCCACAGGACGGCTGCGGTCATTGCCGGGGTCATCTGGGCCACTGTCCTGAATCAGTTGGTATGGCCCTTCGAGGCACGGAGAGAACTGGCCCTTGGAGTTTCTGAGTGAGTCGATGGTGGCCACCACCGGTTTTGTCAAACTGCTTCCAAGGGGCTTCAACACCTCTGACTTCCTTCGTCGCCACATACCCCCACAGCCTGATCTTCAAGCTCGCATGGCTGTATCAACGTTTGGTTCTCACCTACTCCTCCGAGCCTAAATCTATTCAAGAGGATGGTTCAGCAGCGGACGATGACGACGACGACGAATTGGAGAATCAACCTCTCCTGGCCACGTCGAACAATACTATTGATGAGTTCCAGGCGATCGAGCTTCACCTTCAGGTCGCTATCATCAAGCTGGAGGGTCTTTTATCGCAGACCAAGCATGAACCGAGGCTGAAAGGTCCTTTTCCGGTTGCCACCTACACTGCCATGATCGCCTGCTGCCAGAATATCCTGGACAAGCTTCACAGCATGAGATGTGTGACGACCCGAGATGCATGGTATCAGCAAGTTCGTCAAGACTTTGTGATCCCAGTCAACGAGGAAAGGAGGGAGATGGTTGGCAACGTTCTACTATTCTTTTACACCCTTGGATCTGCCTTCCATCTGAAAATACCTGTTCCTCCTTACTTTCCTCCAGCCTCTAGATTCCGGCTCGCCTTGATAGCCAAGATTAGGGAGCTTCCTGTCGTTAAGAGGAGGGCCGTTCGGGGCTCCAACGAGTATCTACTCTTTTACTCTTACGCCCTTGCCATGAAGGTGAGTCGTTACTCCGAACGGGTATCCTCTGTTGGTTTTCCCCCCATTTAAAATTTCTCGAACCATCTTGGCCTCTTGGGGCCTGGGTGCTCGCTTGTCACCTTTGCGACCCTTCCAGGACGTCATCAGCCAACTGGAGGAGCTGGGCAGGTTGACCCAGTCCAACTTTGGAATATGGGGAGGCAGCATCGAAAGTTTCGAGCGGCAATTCCAGGCGAACCCAAACTCGGTGGAGCCAACACCTTTTAGCTCGAGGAAACCTTCGATTTCTGCTCCAAAGGAAATAGAGGAAGACGATCTCGGCAGCGTGTCAACCTCTGCCGAGGCGACAGAGTCGATACCCGTCAATCCTACTCGCCCCATCTCTTCGTCGACATGACACCAAGCTGGGGATCGAAGGCAAGATAGTCTCCATCGCGTTTCCAGACCTTTCGTCTAGATCCTTCTCCCCATCAACGTCCTGGCCAGGACATGTAAGCATGTACTTTTCATAGGCACGGAAATTCTATACTCCCTTTATCGGACCCCAAAAGCTTTATCCCCGTCCCTTGTCTTACCCCCACCTTTTCAGGTCGCTAGATCGCCTGCCTTTCCGCGTAGCACAGAGACAGACCCAAACGGGGAAAAAAAAAAGTTTCGACAAGGAAGGAATATGGTCGCCACGCGGCAGACCCAACTAGATGACCTTGCCGAAGGATCTATTTCGATACGGAAGTCGAAAATGGAATCGAATGAGACATTAAGGTGATCGCATAGGATCATGGAGTCAGGACGTAGATCGAGGCTGTTTGCGCTACGATTTCGTGCGGTATTAGAAGGACACAACGGAAAGGAAGCGGGGGGGAAGAAGGGAGGGGGAGAAAGAAAAAGCGACGGGGGTAAAGGGGGGCTTCAATCGGAGAAGACGGTGCCGCCCCTCTTGACAAACTTGTCCACAAGGACACCCAAGTCCCTAAGGACGAAGGCGAGGACGACGTTCGCGAAGAAATCGCTGGATCTTTTCAACCTCGCTTCAATGTTCCTCTTGAGATCGGGTGCCAAGGTAGAGTAGCCGTCCACAAAGTCCGAGTTCCTATCGTTGCCCCTCCTTTCTTCCTGGACGTGGTGGTTGTGGTGTTGTTGTTGCTGGGAAATCGGGTCCTGAGATCGGATAAGAGCTTCGAGGTGACGCTCCAGTACCTGAGCCCTACTGAAGAGTCTGGCGAGGCCCTCGACGTAGACTGCGGGGGTGTCGAGGCTGGGGAACGAGGGTTCGGGATTGTTTTTTAATTGAATGTTTTATTATTTTGTCATGGCATAGTCGTCAGTGAAAGACTCAGGATTCGGAGCTCTTTTTTTTTCGCTGCCCCCCCCCTTTCCCGTCCGTCATCTTTCGACTTACTTTTTGCCTCCGTTCGTCATACGATCCAGCGATCTGGTGAGCTTGGAACCCAGGGCGCCAAAGGAGTTCGACGCCTTTTTCCCCGTGACGGTCTCTAGGAATCCCAACTTCTTGGCCAGGTTGTTCTGCACTTCGACGAGCAGCAGGTCGAATTCGTCAAGCTGCTTGACGAACTTGCTCGCGGTCGTCGTCTCGAGACCCAGGCTGCCCTTCCTGGACGAGCCGGAGAGGCTCAGGGTGGCCAAGAGCCCCTCGCCGCCTTTCTCGACACCTTCGATGCCGTTCGAGACGAGCTCCAACATCCTCACCTTGCTCTCGATCGCCACCAGCCTAGCTCCTTGCTGCAGCCAAAGGCCCTTTGGTACAAAGAGCCTGTGCGTGATGTATCCGCCGGACCGGATGCTCACGAGGAGCTGGCGCATAAGGTGGAAAGGTCGGAGGACGGGTTGCGCCGGCAGTAAGGGGAGGGTCGCAGGGTCTGGAAGGCTGGCCCCAAGACCGAGCCATGGGAACAGGGCGCCGCTGCTGTTGGAAGCATAGGACGGTGTGCCCGAGGCTAGGGAAGGGAGCCCCGACGGGAAGATGTCGGCTAGCGAAACGGGTTTGGTCGTCTCCGTCACAAAGTCAGCCTCTGCCAGCGTCCTTTGAGCGGAGAAGGATTCCCCAGCTTGCTGTTGGATGCCAGAAACGCTCGACAGACGCTTCGGAGGTTGGGGCTCTTGAGAGGTCGGGCTCAGGGAGGAGGCAGAGGAAGAAGGCAAGTCTCCGGCTCCCAATGCGATCGAGCTTGCTGCCGAGCCTGGCGTCGGCGGCATGGATGTTTTTCGAGCCAGCTTGGGCAAAGGAGGAGCAGCTTGAGATGCCGCGTTGACGTGAACAAAGCTTGCTGGAATGCTCGGCCGTCTGTGGCTTGGCTGAGAAGTGGCCCTTTGCCTTCCAGTGGTTGACGAGACGGAGGATCGACTGGAGCCGATGCCGCTTTCTTGGGTTGGCGATGAGACCTCTGCCCTTCCAGAGCTTGCCCGGACGGTAGAGTCGGCATGATCCGCTGATTTGGCCCGCAGCATGTCGGCCGAGACAGGCACTGAGACCAAGTCCTTCTCGTTCTGGCCATGACTGGGGAAGGAATGCGGCTGACTTTCGAGGCTTCCTCTGCCTGAGCCTGAAGCAACACCTGCTGCGAGGTTTTTCCTGCGTTGGCTAATTGTCCCGGCAGTCGTGGTCGGGCTGACTAGAAAGGTGGCGCTGGTCTCGGCGCCGGAAGGAGAGGCTGTAGTTGCGGCCCTTGGCCTTCCGACTAACCGGGATCGAGATCCGTCCTGACCAGGACTCCATTCGGAGGGAGGCACGGTCGTCAGCGAGGAATCCGTACTGTTCTGACTCGACTCGGCTGTATTTGGCCTGCGCCGAGGGCGGCGCGAGGGGTTCCCCTCTCTGGAGAGAGCGCTGACCCTGGGCACCATCGGGGATTCGCCAATGGATCCTGATCGGTCATGAGGGCCCCCCTCTTGCGACTTTTGCGATTTCCAGGCCTCGGCCATCTCCGAGTCCCTGATGGAGTTGCTGGTGTGATGGCCGCGAGCGGATGGCCTTCCCGCCGATTCCGATGTAGAGTAATCCTCTGACGGAAGGGAAGGATCGGCGTCGAAGAAGATCGTTGTCGGCGACTTGATTTCTTCGTCCAACCCGAAAGATTTGTGCCTGGCCGAGAGACCGGTGCCAAACCGGCCGCTGGTCTGGGTGCTCCTGAACGAGCTGTCGGAATCCGACCTGTCGTGCGCTGAGCCAGTCCGCTCTCTCGAGAACCTCTCTTTGTCGCGAAGCACTTCTTGGCCATCAGCGGGCGCCTGGATGAAGCTCGGCGTCTCAGGATGGATGGATATCGCAGGCATGGGGCCGGCGTCGTTCGTTGCGGATCCACCTGGATCATTGGTGGTGATATCCCTGTCTACAAGCTCATCCGCCAGGGACAATGCGACAGAGGACCTCGAGCCTTTGCGCTCCCTGGCAGGTTTTCTGTTCGTCGGAGCAGCGCTCTCCCTCCGCGTCTCGGTGTTAGCCCATGAAGCGACCATTCCGGGTGGATGCTCATACTCTGGTGATGGTGGTGAAAATTTGGGGCCCGTCGCCATCATTGCACTTCCGATCGCCTCAGGGCCTTCGCTAGAGGAAAAGTCTGACCTTGAGGGCGTGAACATCTCAGGGAAGAAGCTCGACGAGCCGTCTTGGTCGTTGCGGTTCTTTGGCGTGGCCATGGTTCCATTTTCGAAAGTAGGGGTTGAAGACGCCGGTATCCCTCTGTGCTCCGCCTGCCATGATTCTTCCTCGTCCGCCTCCGACAGCCTCGAAGACGTGCCGAAGGAGCTGGTGGAAGTGTCCCCGAACATGGCAGAGCTATCACTGACCCCCATCAAGTCCTCAGGTGAATAGATCATGGACAAGAGGCGGATCCGATCCGCATAAGTGTCGTGCTTTTCCAGATGAAAAGAGGATTCGCCGCAAGAAGTTCCAGAGATGTGTGGTCAATCATTCACGCATGATGTAGAAAACACATGCGACCAGGCTCCGAGGCCTCGGGAAAGGGTGGGCTATGATGGATCACTCACTATGACTTTGAGACGCCGTCTTTCTTCTTCCCTGCTTGGTCTGGTCTTTTTCCCACTCTTTGGCGCTATTCGTTCCATGACTTCCTGCAATAGCCTGACCGCTTGCCGGTACGCAGCGATCGCCTCCGGCACGTTGTTCGCGCTGTCGAGTTGTACAGCACTTTGCGCCTTGCTCAAAGCGATGGTCAGGACGTTTTTACTACTCAACGGGGCGCCATTCGGGTTCAGGAGCTCGTCAGGCCCCGTCCCTGGAGTTGCTCCAAGCGCCGCGATCGCTTCATCCGACAGTCCTCCCACTGTCGGGCTTCCCGGATCGATCAGTGGGGAGCCCAGCGACGAGCCTCCTCCAGCACCATTCGAAGACCTCTGCATGTTGGCCACTTGACGGTGCTGGGCTATTGTCGGAGAGCCGAGGCCCGAGTCAGAACTGGGCGACATGTCTAGGTGAGATCGACCCCCAAGCCCTCCTTCATTCGCCTGGCTTTTACCATTTCCACCAGAGGAGCTTCGGGACGGGTCGGAAGGTCTTTGCCGGCTGAACCTGTTGTGGTAGGATTCTTGCAAGGATGATCTAGAACTCGCGGCTTTGGATGCGCCAGATACGCTCGTCGAAGCGGAGTCAATGCTGTGGTTACCCCATCCATGGCTTGTGTCGGGAGAGCTGGCAATACCTTGCAAACCGTTCCTGGCGTTCGCCAAAGTGTCGGCGGCGGACTGGGTTCCGTTGCGGCTTCTGCTGGCAGAGTCACTCTGGGATTGCTGCTGGTGATTTGCGCTGACAGAGGGGAGGATGAGCTCCTTTTGACCGGTAGTGGCCGATGAAGCCTCCACCCTGCCCGAGCTGCCGGCCACCACCCCAATCCCAAGGCCAGTCAGCGAAGACCCAGGGCTATGGGCCGCGTCCTCGCCCCAGGCAGGGTGACCCCTGGTTGGGGATGGGGCCCGATATCGAGTGCTCTCTCGGGTAGACAGGCTGTGAGCGGCCGGGCCGGGGAGATCGCCTTGCTGCCTGTAGTTGCCCGCCATGTTGGAGGCGCTGGCTTTTGCAGACAAAGCTTGGTGAGCCACAGGGTTACCCGGAAGCGAGATTCCGTCCGTCTTGCTGTACTGGAGGCGACCGAGCCTTCCGCCGCGGGCATGCGGTGGCCCCCCTGCAGCCCCAGTGGCTAGGAGGTTTGAGTGAGAAGAGGGCCTACCCAAGATGCGTCTGGGTACATTTCCATCGCCCTGATCGCTGAATTCTACTTCGGAAGGGGATGGACTGCTGTTTGGCCCGTATCTTTGCGAAGCCATCCTACCAGGTTCCTCGAGGTAGTCCTCTCCGTGGCTCCTGTGAATGCGTTGGGAAACATCGCCGCTTTGACCCGGATAAGGTGATGGCTTCCCCAGTTGAGAATTCTGGCCGTCGATGCCGAGACCGAAAGCCGGAGCTAGCCTCTGGCCTTCTGCTCTAGAGGGGGGCTCCATGCCCATCAATTTCGACCTTGACTCTTTGTTTCTGACCTGCCAACCGCGGCTCGGGCCAACGTCTGGTGCATCAACCACACTGGATCCTCCTTCCTCGCCAGCAGGACGAGAGTATCCTTGGGAGGAGTTGGCAACGTTGCTTGATGGGAGGCTACTTGCAGTTGCTTGGCTCTTCCCCATCTGAGCTCCGAGCCTGCTCCCACGCGTGTATCGTGGCCTTGCTTCCTCGGTGGAGTCATCGCCAGGAAAGCCACCGGACCTTGCTTCCCAGTCGCCTGCCAAGTCGGAACTTTGATAGCGTTTGGTGCCTTCCAGAATCCGCTCGCGGTTCGCCCTGGGAGCTGTGGGTGGGGATATTGGGGGGCCGGGCGACCTACCTGCGCTCGGCGACCTCGGGCTCTTGATCGACCTCGATCTGGTCAACCCTGTTTCTGTCGGGGAGTCAAAGCCATTGTCAGAGTGCTCTGAAGCACCGGTAGACGAGCCTGTCGCGCCTGTACCATCTTGCAATGTGGCCTTGGAAGAGGATGCAAAAGCGTCCTGGCTTGGATTTGGCGATGCGCCCATATCGTCGAGCGAGAGGAAAGACTGACCCCCAAGCCGCGCTACATTCAGATCCGGCGACGAAGGATCGAAGGCAGACCTAGAGCGCGAACGAGGCTCGTTGGAGGAGTAGTTGGGCATCATCATGCTGGCCTATACAGGTAGGATGCCAGCTATGACAATGAGAGACGAGAGGGATCCGGAGAAAGTTGGGTTCGTTGATGAAATGGTATGCGAGATATGGATGGACTAGGCAGCATGGAGGATATGGAGGATAAAGGTGAAGAACGAGGGTTGGGGGGGGGGGTATAAAAGAGGCAGCAGAGAGGAAGAATGAGCTAGGAAGACGAGAGGAAGATCTGGTGGAAGGCAGCTTACCGAAGCTTGCCTGGAGAAAAGCCTGCGGAGGAGGGTGATGGCCAAGCCCTTCCTCCAACTCCGTCGACACTCGTCGATCAGAGGAAGAGGGGGGAGGAGAAGGAAAAACCATAGATCTGACGAACGGAGAGAGAGAGGGTACAGGTGGAAGGGTGAGATGGGAAGAAAGGGAAAGGGGGGGGGGGGGGGGAGAAAACTTTGCGAAGTCACAAAGTAAGGCAAGAATGGAAGGGGGAAAAATAAAATAAAATCCCCTTCCCCCCCCCCATACAAAGCTAGACCGGAAGAGTTGACAGGGATCGCCTTTGGAACCAAAGCTCTTGAGGGGAAATCGAATCGAGTGGGTGATGGTCGCAACTGTTTGTGTGTAAGCGTGCGTGAACCTGCTAGTTGTGGGCAAGGTGTGAGGGAATGGGCCACGCTGCAATGAAATGGCGGATTGAGGTGAGAAGGCTTTCCAAGTTTGCTGAGGAAACTTGTTCCATGGGAGGGTGGTCAAGAGCCTTTTTCTTTTTTTTTCTTTTCTCTTCTTCTCTCCTTTATTTTATTTTTGAGCGTGATTGATCGTGCTGGGAGATCCAGTCAAGGAGATCAGCCGGTTCTCGTCTGAGCAGGGGTGATCAAGGGGGAGAGGGGAGAGACGCAAGTTGGGATGGATGATGGTGGTGTTGCTTGATGGAAGCCACGTTTGGCTCTTTGGTGCAGGCGGCGGCTCTGGGCCAGATAAGATCTGGTTGTCTTGAGACCAGGTCGGCTGTTTTGGTTGAGGGGTCAAGAGGGGACTGGCGAGGAGCCGGGTTTGAATTCGGAAGGGGGGGGGGGGGTAAAGAAACGGGGCGAAAGAGCAAGGTGACATGCAGTGGAAGAGAGCAGGGAGCGGAGAGGAGAGAGAAGAAGAGGGAGGATGAGAGGTAGAGAGCGAGAGCGTGAGGCCCCTGCCTGTTCGTTTGGATCTTTGAAAAGGGGGAAGGGGGGGAAAGGGGGAGGAGGAGGGGGCGGTTGGTTTCGAGTTTGAGAGAGCGGGGCAAGGTGAAAGTAGTAGTGCCTGCCTGCAGGGCGAGTGCAGCAAGCGAAGGGTGAGTGGGAAAAGAAGCCAAAAAAAAAAAGCGGTGGTGCGTGCACTCAACACCGAATGGATCCATCATTTCTGTTGTGAATCCAGCGTGTGCAGAGCTGTCTGTATTCATGGAAGAGAGAGCACAACCAACCATCCCCCCCTTCCGCCCAAGTCACGACGACGACGACGACGAAGACGACCCACAACGATTTTGGCCTGTTCTGACGATTGTGAAAGAGTTGCAGAGAGATGACTCGCGTGTCATAGTAGCCTTTCTCACCAGCGCTTCAACCCGGGACTAGGAAGTTTTGAGTCGCTACGGGTGGGTGGCTCTTTCCATCTCAAGGGGGGGGGACTCTCTTTCGGCACTAGTTTTACAGTCGGCTTTGGTGCTGTCGAGGCCAGAAGTCCCTTTTCTTTTCATCTGGATCGAACCGATTCCGCTGGCGATGAAATAAATCGGAATGACCCACGCTCACTGACACTCAGAAGGTAACGATGCTACTACGATCTCCTCTCTTCGACGGTGGTTCAAAGGTGTGAAAGAGGAACCATGCTTGTTCTCGACCCCTCCACCCTTTCTTTCCCGAGCTGGGAAAGCTTGATTCCCTAATCCGCAAGATCGCATGGTTCGCGCGCGCGCGCGCGCGTTTACTTGTCAAAACAAGAAAAATCAATAATAATGAATGAATAAGAATGAAAAAACAAACCTTGACCGCGAATCCACAGCCAGAGTGCGCAAGATCACTCACACTCTCAACACCGTGGTAACCAGCACACTTGCCTGAGTAACACGAAATGCAACGAGGAAAGGAGAGCCCGAGCTGGGATCCTCTCTGAAACAAAAGTGGGCTGAACATGACTCACAAGCTCTCAATACCCTCCCTCCCATTGTCTCTCTGCCCAGGACCTAGAGAAGGGGTGAAAGAAGGGGGGGCAGGAGCCGCCGCGTGTGCCTGAGATGGCCAAAGCTGGGATTAGTGAGCTTGACTTTTCACACACACACACAACCTTTGCCTCTCAGAGTGTCCGCCGCCGCGTGGCTGTCTTCCATGAAAAAATAAAAAAGGAAAAAAGAATCCTGGTCCCTCCTTGGCCGTAGGCAATGTGGTCTCGCTTTTCCCTCCCTTCCTCCCTCACTCTCTCTAGCAACCCTCTGCACAGGAGGTAGAAACTAGAGGAAAGTCACAGTGTAGCGAGTGGATTGGAGTCAAAGGACGGCCTGGGCAACTGAATGCTAGATTCCAAGAGGGTGGTATAGATCAACATCGTGATCTGAGTGAAAGGAAGCGAGAAGAAGGGGAAAAAGAGGGCGAGGAGCCAATCCCACCCGGGCTCAAGAATTTGTCGAGATCCGAGCCCACTAGGCCCGAACACTCCGCTCCCAAGCTCGCAGACAAGGAAGGACGGTTCACCTCGCCGTGCCCCATCAAACGACGGACAAACTGGCTCAGGAAGATAAGACTCACTTTCCACCCCAAAGGCGATCTTCCGCATCGTTGGGCTCACCGACTTGAAACAAGAAGAGCAAGGGAAAGGAAGGGCCGAACGGGTTCAGAGGCAAACAGATAGGCCGCTTCCATTCCCTCAGTGCACAGAAGCACGCTCCTCAAGACGAACGCCGCGGCGGCTTGCCTTCCTTTTTTTCCTCTAGAAAAGAAGAAATAGTTGACGATCATCGCAGCAGAAGAGGGTTAGAGAGGGTTGGAAAATTTAAGGTTGAAATTGGGTGAAGTTGAGGGCTTCGGGTGAGGTTGAGGGTGAGGCCGGTCAGCGGAACAAGACATGATCTTAAATACAGACAGCACTGACTAAAAGTTTGCACGGCAAAAACTAAAAGTCAGGCGGGGGGAGGGGGAGGGGGAGGAGGAGGGCTGAACAAGGCAGATTTGTTGGAGGGGTACGACTGTGCGCGGACGCGGGTGGGTTGAGGTTCTAAAGACAAGCTACAGAGTTGGAACAAAACACTGATATGGTACTGTAATGACGGTGACGAGGGATCTGGACCAAAGTTTTGCGATGCAGGAAAGAGGGGTTTAGAGAGCGGAGCGGAGGCAGGTTCCGGGGTTGGGGGACATTTGTGATTTAGGCAGGGCGGAGGAATGCGACGAGCAGAGGAGAGCCAGGATCGGCCGCTAGGGTAGACTGGCAGTGGACCGACGAGGTGACAATGGGGTGGGAAATCGATGGAGGCTGAGCTGGGTTGGAAGCTTGAAATGAATGGGAAAAGAGGGTTCGATTGAGACCATCTCCAGGATGGCCTCCAAAAAAGCTGAAGGGAGAAGCGTTGGCATAGTTTGATTGGCAAAGGGAGGGAAGGACGGGCTCAATCAATGCTCAGCCTGGGTTGCAGGTGCAGGACGCTGGTGCTTCCGTCCGTGAGGGGAGTCAGGGCTTTCCCGTCGTATCCTACGATGAATTGACCGTCAGCGATAGGGTAGGGGTTGTCCCGCCTTCTCGCGATGGCCATCTTGAGCCCTCGGCCAAAGTTGCACAGACACCGCAGCGTCATGGCGAAGGTGACCAGGAGCAGGGTGATGGCCAGCACCGAGAAGACGGTCAAGCTCTTGAACACCTCCTTATACGCGCCAGCCTTGCCTTGCCAGATCCTAAACAGCTTGTAGCAGAAGTAGACCATCGCGCCGCCAAGGCCGAGCATGAAGAGCCACATCCCCCATCTAAGCTCCTTTCGGACCGAGTACCAGGCGAAAAGGAGCAGGAGCAAGCTGAACGGTGCCGAGATGATGGTGATCCATTTCTCGGCTGTCCCCAGCTGTGTGACGACAAGGACGAGTTGAAGGCAGAAGGCGACAAAGGTGAAAAAGTCAAACTTGAGGAGGGCCACGTAGATCTGGTAGTGCATGTACCCTTTCTTGAGGCTCCGGTCGGCCCCAATCTTTTTGTAGATCTGCCAGCCGAACTCTCTCCACAGATACCAGCTGAGCACGACGAAAGAGACTTGAGCAAGTCCGATCACGATGGGTATTGCTCCCGTAAGAACCTGGACCGGTACCGTCTGCGAAGTCCCCGCAACAACACCATCCCCGAGCACTTCTCGAATTTCAGAGATCTGAATGACCGAATAGACCAAGCTTTCGCCGGGGGGGGGGGGGGGGTTGGATTGTTTCCGAATGGAGGAGGACCTTGCGCGATCAGAACAGGGGAAGGAGAAACGAAGACGCGACGAGTTGATTATGCGGCGACAGAGGTAACTCACAAGCACGAGTTGAAAATGACCAAGCCGATGACCAAGATCGTATTACGGTTTACCACTGAGTCTATGGCAAGAAGAAACTGGTATATGTGGGCGAGGGAGAAGACGATGAGGAAGACTGGGAGCGCCCTCGTCTTTGCCTGATCCTCTTGGGTCGTATCATGATGCTTGTGCTCCTGGAATCGGGCGAAAAGTACCGACTCGATCGAGATATTGATGGTCGCTTCTGCCAGTGTGATCAAGAGAAAGAGGCGACACGCCAACGACTTCGGGATCCAGGCCCAGAGTCTTCGGATGCCAGTCACCTGTTGGCGCCCGTAACCTGGTCGGAGACCGCCAGTCATGATCGAAGCCTTTCCCATCGTCCTGCAAACGGCCGTGTTTTGGTCTGTATGTACACTTCCTTTGAGAGTGGCAGACCAGTCTTTGACGTATCGCTGTCGAGTGGGGCAGATTGCTTTAGCGTCTGATATGAATCGATGGATTCTATCGAGAAGGGATGGTCAGAGAGGCTCGGTGTGTATGGTGGGTTCGAGGTCGGCTGGCAGCCCCCCTTCCAGAGCGTGGTGGCTTGTGCTCTGATCAAAGTTCCAGCCAAACTTTTGGTCGTTAGGGTAGCTAAACAGGCCAAGGTAGGTGATAGTGCAGGCGGTAGATTGGGTTGATATGGGGAGTTGGAACCACGGGGCTTTTGGAATCGATCTCTTAGGAGGCCAAATTGACGGAGTCAGTCAGTTAGCCACGAACCGAGATCGAGAATCAGGAGTGGTCAAGATTTCTCTTTGGTGGGGGGACCTTTTGATTTTGACTGATTCGAGGGACGAGGAGGAGAGTGGAGGTGTCGATGGACCGGTAGAGGGAGAGGTCGCAGCGTGAGGATGGGAAGGGGTTCACCAGAAGCAGGTAAAGAACGAAAGGAAGAGAAGGGAGAGACGAAAAGGTGAGGTGGGCGGCGAGGTAGAGAGCGTGGAGGTTCTTAGGACCAGAATGAAGAGATTTGGGTTCGGCAGCTGGGTGAGGGGAAGTGAGTAGGTTGTTGGGGGGACAGGAGAGCAGCGAGAAGTAGGAGAGCAGAGAGGGAGGAAAGAAGGGAAGGGAGGGAGGGAGGGAGGAGGAGAGGGCGAGAGAGAGGTTGATGAGAGGGAGAGAGAGAGGTTGATGAGAGGTATGAGGGTTAAGGAGGGTTGAGATGAGATGGTGGATATCGAGGGACGGCGCGAGGCTGGTGAAGGATGGGGCGAAGGGAGGGTCAAGGTAAGCCGAAATCTAGAGGTGAAGAGATATGTTTACAGGCCAATTCTCTCGCTCTTCCCCTCTCTCGTACTGAACTACTGTATTTTGTTTGCCTCCGCAGAGTCACTGAATGTTGATCGTGAACCAAAAAATAAAATAGTTGACTAGAAGTACGATAATTAGGGAGGGTTAACCTCAAGGCGAAAAAGGCGGGATTGTAACCTGATCCATCATCTCTATTGGATTCGGGGGTTATCATTTGAGGCGGCCCATGCCAACAAGCCGCTCATACACCCTCACCACCAGCGAAGTGACTCTTGCTCCAAGCCATGTCCTTTCTTTCCTTGAATTCTTCCGCCTTGTCTTCTCTCTAACCATTCAGATTCCTCATGCTCGTCATTCTTGATCCATGGCATTCATCTTTGCATCCGTGTAACCTTGTCTGGATTGATATGGAGGAGGGCTGGAAATGTATGGCCTTGGATATAACAGTTGTGAGTATGTTGTATGCATTCAGAATGTACAGCTGTGAGTGTGAGTCCTCCAACAGGAAAGGGATTTCGAGTTGCGTTTCACGCCTGCTCGTATCGAGCTTGGCTTGGCTTCCAACGTCGATCCTTGGCCCTGTATGCTGCTCCTCCTCTACTCCTACCTCTCCCTCTTGGCAAGATCCTTTGAAACCCTCCTTTCCTTCGTCTTGCTTCTTGGCCCTCCGTCTCTTCACATTGCGTACAACACATTCGTGATCATGACCTGTGGCGAGCGAGCCAAGATTGTGCAAGTACAGTGTGTGCTTGTGATTGTGTGTGTGAGGGAGAGAGAGAGCCAGAGAGCCAGAAAGGCAGACACAGGCGATAAGGGCCAGGCGAAAGGAGAAGAAAGAAAGAGGAGAGCAAGAATCTCAAGGATTGAGTGGCAGAGCAGTGGAAGGCCTGGAGGTCAAGAGAAGGAAAAGAGGGACCCCATAGGCAAGTTCATACGAGCGAATGGGACATGACATGGATCCCGAATCGTGCAGGCATGGCATGGCATGGCACGCTCTGTAGAAAGAGAGGAAGAGAGCAGGGAAAGGGGAAAAAAAAAGAAAAGAAAAAAGAGGAGCGTAGCCTGCAGCTTCCGCTATTCCGAAGACAGAAGCAACAGATGATCACTTGTAGAAGCGCATCTGAATCACAATATGAAAATCCTAATCATGCA
This sequence comes from Violaceomyces palustris, assembly GCA_003144235.1. Lineage (NCBI taxonomy): Eukaryota > Fungi > Basidiomycota > Ustilaginomycetes > Violaceomycetales > Violaceomycetaceae > Violaceomyces > Violaceomyces palustris. Next base: position 12,074 of record KZ819808.1, on the reverse strand, counting down.
CGTATCCGATCATAAAAAAAGGGCTTCACTCGCACTCAAGTCCGCGCCCGTCCAACCGATCTTTTCTTTGACTTTTCGGCACCCACGGAAAAAGCGTAACCATCACCGACAAGACGCGAAAAGATCAACAGAGAATTTAGCAGAAAAAAGGGATTTGAAGGGGAAAACCGATCCATCATCCTCTTTCACGCCCGACGCCCACCCTCCACCCTTCTTGCCTCTGTGACTTCTCAAATCGAGACAAGATTGTGATTGTGATTACTTTGAATTTGTACCCCTCTTTCCATACAATCGAAACTGAGAGTAAAGGGAGGGTGACGATCATTTCTCAATTGGCTTTCCTCGCCAACCCCCCTTGGCCTCTCCCATCAGCCAGTTTCTGGCTTTGCAGCACGAGTCCTGTCAGGGAACATCGCCGCCAGGGCTCGGTCAAGTAGAGGGCGAGCACGCGGTGACCCAGAATCTGGCTTGAACGAGGCCAGGCCAGTCGGTGCTCCCAGGAAAAACAACATGCATAGGATGCTCAACAAGTGGTTCTTGGGATTCGTTCATGATTCATAAGAGAGGAAGAAAGGGTGGGTCGGATTCTTTTTTTTTAAAAACAGAGGGAGATAGAGTCGAGATGGAGGGACCGACAGCAAGGCTGGATCCCCAGATCAAACAGTGAAAGAAAAATACAGAATCCCTTCCTTAAGGAACAAAAAAAAAAAAAAAAGAGTCACAGGAAAGCAAGCCGTTGCAGAGGGTCATAAACTCTACTTCGGTGGGGGTAAGTGTGGAAATCTCAAGGATTTCAGTTACAGCATTAGCTCAGTTGGCCAAGACGTTCGGAATCACCTTCAAGGGAAGTGATGGCGAGAGGTGGATGAAGCGGGGGCGTTAAGGGGGCAGGAAGTGAGAAAGGCGCTTAGAGAAAGGGGGAGTTGGGGTTTGCGAATGTCGACGAGTTTGTTGAGGTTCTCTCTTACGTTTTTTTTTTCGGTATGGTTGACCCGCACTCCATCTAGCGAGGCCCCGAACGCGTGAGCGCGACAGCAGCCAGGACGGTGACTCCGAGGAAACCGATAGCAGCTGGGAGCGCGAGGTCCTTTGGTAAGACTCCGAAGAGGAGTTCCTCTTCGTTGACCTTGGCTTTGGAGGATCTCTTGCTCTTGGACGGGGCCGTCCTCTCTTCCTTCTCCTCGACCTCCTCAGCCTCGCGTTCCTCTTCCTCCTGCACGCTCTGTAGCTGAGCGTCAGCTGCCTCCTTCTGCTTGCGCCTGTTGGCGGCTGCGCTTCCCGAGTTTGCGCTCGCTCCAGCCTTTGACGCGGCCTCTTCCCAGCCCCTGCCCCCCTGAAGGAGTAGGACGACCCTGTCGCGCCCTTGCTTCCTGGCAACCTTGACCGCGTCTTGGACATCTCCATCGGCCGTGATCAGCACGACATCGTCCTCGTCGTCGGTGTATGCCAGGTTGAAGTCATTCGGGTCCGGTGGTGCGGCCGCCGAGCCGTTGGTAGCGTTCTCACCGCTCTCGTCGGCGACCTGGACGCTCGTGACCCCTTCAGGGCTGAAGAATGGATCACCACCAAGCTTGATGCAGACGATTTCGCGGATCGTCTCGAAACTGTCGTACCTCGCCTGGAATCTGTGAGTCCTTCCGCTGGGCGTGACAAACTTGAAGAGGTAGGTGCCGTCGTCTGCTTCGGCAGCGGCGGCCTGCGAGGCTGAGAGCCCGACTGCCGATGCCCCGTCATCGCCGAGCATCTGCTGGCCCACCGCACTGGCGCTGTCGTTCGGGTGGAGGTCACTGCTGAGGTCTGCCGCGTAGTTCTGCTTGGAGGGGGTGCCATTCACGTAATCATGGCTTTCTGAATGCCTTATGCTCCCGCTGACGGCGCTCTCGTCATCTCCGTGGGTGCTCGTGGTCTGTCCGAAGCTGTTCCAGAACCGATTCCACATTGGCCCACCAGCTCCTCCCTCGCCGCTCGTATCGTCGTTCATGCTGTTGATCTGCTCAAGCGTGGCGTAGGTCAATTTAAGAACGTCAACCACGCCGACCAGTCGGCTATCCACGTCCACGACTGGTAGGTTGAGGTAGCGCCCATCGTGCATCTTCCTGAGCGCCTCTTGAATGCTGAGCGAAGGAGGGGCAGTATCCGGGTGTGGCGTCATGACTCGGACCACACTGCATGTCTTTGGATCGAGGCCCGCTGCTATGACTCGGAGGACAACATCCTTGCTGGTGAAGATTCCAGCTATCTTTCCAGTGACGATGCCTCCAGCACCAGGCGTTCCTCCAATGGCACCCTGGCCTGGCCCGCTTGTACTCTCCATTACGCAAACAGCTGTGGTGTGGTGTTCCTTCATGAGCTTGGCAGCCTGCTGGACCGTGGTCCTGACCCCCACGGTACAGGGAAGCGTCCTCGAATCCAAGATGCTCGTGAGATCTGGGATGCTCATCTTTTGCCTTAGAGCTTCAACGTACTGAAGCATGGCACTCTGTGGGCCTGCTGCACTGCCGCCCCACTCACTCTGAACACCTTCAAGAGCGTTGTAGAGCTTTTGGGACGAGCCGTGCGCACGCTCGAGCTTCTCGAGGGCCTCGTAAAAGACTTTTGCGATGTCCAAGAGACCAACGACATCACCTTCCTCGTTGCAGACGGGCAAGTGTCGGAAGCCGCGCGTGACCATGGTGTTCAAGGCTTCTGTAGCGCTTGTCGTATCCCTGGTGACCATGGGCGAGCGCGTCATGATGGCGCTGACGGGGGTGGTGCGAGCATCAAGGCCGGCGGAGACAACCTGTGCGCGAATGAATTCGCAATCAGGGCGAATCAGACATGGTCATAGACATAGACAAGTTAGCTGAGGAGCTCTGTAACCTTGGGGTAAACTCTTTGGATTTTCCTTCGTTTTCGATTTTCGCTATCACTACCCCCCCCCTATTACTCACCCTGAAAGCCAAGTCCTTGGCAGTAAAAATGCCGGCGAGATGTTCATCATCGTCGACCACGAGGACGCAATCGGTCCTCTTGGCGGCACAGAGCTGACTGGCATCGGCGACGCTGATGCTCTGAGGGACAGTAAGGGCTGGTAGGGGTCGCAAGGCGGAGACAGTTCCGGCAGCGGCTGCGGGAGGTCGGTTCTTTCTTGGAGCCCTGCGTGAGGCTGCGCTGGGGGTGGAAGGCTTGCCGGACTTTCGCTGAAGCTCGGATTCAATCTTTTTCCGAATGGCCTATCCGAATGGCGTTTGAAACAGGGTTGGCCCAAAAAGTAGGTAGTAGGGAAGGAGTTGCAGAGGAAAGGAGTTGACAGTAATTCAACCAGCCCGGAAAGACGTGAGACGAGCGAGAAAGAAGATTGTCAGCTGCTTGAGCAAGGCACAGGCCGATGGTCCTAGCAACCTGACATTAATGCGTTTCTTGGTAAGGAAGGACAGGAATGCGGTCAGCCTCACCTCGTCGCGCTTGCTCTGCCTCTTCCTGGTATCAGTGGCATCAGAGGAGGAGCCCAGCGGGGAATTTCGGTAGCTGCTGGTCGACATGTTTGAGAGTGTGGTGGACCTTGTCAAGGGGCCTCCAGAGGATTGGGATTGAGATTGGGATTGGGACAAGGGTGAAGGGAAAGATGATGGTGAGCTTGGCCTTTCTTCCTGATGGTGGCGGCTGGAGGGCACGGGAATCCGAGACATGCGTGGAGGGAGGGGGAAAGGGACCGAAGAGGCGAACGATGGCAAGGGGAGGGGTGGTTTGCCAGGATTCCAGTAACAGGATTCCAAAGGATGATGTTATTGTTGTTGTTGGCTGACTGTCGAGGAGTAGAAGTTTGGCGAAAAGGGAAAAGGGTCCAAAGGAAATGAGTGGGAGGAGGTAAAGGTGCCAGAGAGGGGGGGGGGGGGAGGGTGGTGGGCGGGGGGGAAAGCGGGAGAGACCAGCACTGTCACTCATAACTGTAGTAATAGTCTATGAGTGTTTTCTATTCTACTCACACCAACTCGACCCGTCGACTCGACTTATTCGACAAGTGGAAGCTCACTCACAACTGTGACTTCAGAGTTAATACTGTATTTACAATAGTGCTGAAAGGGTTGGATTCCAAGATGAGATGTGTTGGTTGGATTCACGTATCGAACAAGCAGTCAGTCACGTTTCGGAAAAGAGAGCGCAGATCAACAACAACGCTCTTCTTGGTTTGGCCTCTTCCCTTTACCTCAATTCACCTCTTGGTGCTTTTTATCTACCTTTTTCTCTGGAAACTCTATTCTATTATCGAGAGAGAGTACAAAAACGAAACAATTCTTTACTCATAATACTTACGGAGCCATGGTCGTTATTGATGAGTTGAGTGACAAGTCCACACATGAACTATGATTCATTGACTGTGACTACTAACACTTACGCTCACACTTCTTCACTTACAACTGGTGAGCTCGTGACTGTCCTCATGGCCAATTACTCACCTCATCCTCCACTCACTGCTTTCCTTGGAACCTCGGCTTCGGGGATCCACAGCCGTAGAATCCAAACACATAAAGAGTACCAAGTAAGGGAGGGAGAGAGGGTCATCCTTATATAGTGCCCAATTATGCATATCTTGTTTGTATGTTGAGACGAAAGCAGAATAATAATGACGAACGGATGCCTCTACGCTCACATGTTCGTAAACCTCAACAATAATGCCGGCGTGAGCAAAGGGGGATGGAGGAAGGAGGCCAGGCAAGGGAAAAAAAGAAACAACCACAAAAAAAAAATGTTTTGTTGGATCACAGACCACCCTTCGGCAACAGATAGCGCACGTGACCTGGCCTGAGTGGTCCGACCACCACACTTTCCAAGGAGGAGCGAGTCACATACTTCCTCAGAAGTCAGAACTCACGTATCAGAGAAACACATAGAGTATGTCCAAGCCGGCACTAATCGACCGGAACATTCATGATTCTAATCATAAGCGCTGCTTGATCTTGGCTCATACAATTGTATCGTCTGCGCTCTTCAGGGCTTTGTCGAAAACTTTTCTTTATTAATTCACGCTGTGTCCGACCTCCTTGGACTTGCGTTCACTTATCGCCCTCTTCCCCCAAACGTCAATCAGTCACAGTGAGGACTTGACAGCGCAAACGCACTCAATCTCGACCAAGACATCCCTTGGCAAGCGAGCAACCTCAACCGCAGAACGAGCTGGCTTGTATGGAGCGAAGGCCTGCTCCGTAAATATCGTTAGAGGTGCAGGAAGAAAAAGGAAAGGAAGGAAGAAAAATGTAGAAATGGCGAAAGATGCGTTAGAGACTGGTCTTCGCATGCCTCAGCGCCATGTGTCTTTGTGAGCTTTGGTCGCTCGAGAAGAGGATCATGCAGGTGTCGAACTTACCTTCTCGTAAATAGCCTACGAAAGAAGCGGCAGAAGGTAGCAAATTGGTGAAAGAGTTGCGGGGGGTGGAAAGATTCGAGTCAGAAAGGTGACGAATCAAGATCGTTTTATGGCTCATCGGAAGCCAGCTGGACTTTTGTTTGGATCGCCTAGAACCACGGTTCAACCCGTTCCAAATGTGTAGTGAAAATCGATCGATCACCCATCAACTCACGTTGACCTTGGCGAAGTCGTTCATGTCCTTGAGGAAGACGCTAGTCTTGAGAACGTGGCTGGGGGCGGAACCTGCTGCCTTGACTACGGCGAACAAGTTGTCCAAAGCCCTCTGGGTCTGTGCCTCGATACCACCTTCGACCAAAGTCATGGTCTTTGGGTCAAAGGGGATGCATCCGGAAATGTAAGCAGTCCCGTTGTAGACGACAGCCTGCGAGTAAGGGCCGATGGCACTTGGCGCATCAGGAGTGCTGACGATCTGGTAAGGACTTTCGGATGACATTCTCTTGAAGTTGGGTCTAAAGCTGCGAGTAGAGTCGGGGTTGGGGTTGATCGTTGTCAGAAAGGAAGGGGGAAGGGAAAATGTGATACGAGGTGAGACTTGAGGCCGAACGCTACTTCTGTGGAGATGCCTTCCTACGATGGGTCTCACGAACATTTGAGTTAGGTTTTGATGAGGACTGTTGTGGTTGGTCAGAAAGGTAGGATGGAAGGACTTCGAGCAAGGGGGGGAGGAAGAGGAAGAATGAAGAGTGTAGAAGGGTAGGGTCAGATGCTCACATGATTCCTCGCACGGACTGGTCTTGACTTGACTCTTCCAAATCTTCGGCTTTCCCGTTTTCGGCTCTTGTCCCGATCGATCACCTCGGTGAGGGTTCCCCCTTCCATTTTTCAAGATTGGCGAAGCATGCTTGCTCCTCCACCAAGTGGAATGAAGGGTCTGTGTGGAAAACAAGCAACAAAAAAAAAAAAGACAAGCTACAGAAAGGTTCATTCCTCCTCTTGCGTTTCCACTTTGACCATACTCTACTTTCACGACCTCTGTTAGTCTTAACCGAAGACTCTGTCAATCTTGTCTTTCATTCGAAGAAGGAAGACTCTCCCTCTCCTTTCAAGGCCAACCTCACTTCAACTTTTAAACAACCAAGACAACAACATTCAAGATGGGTATCACAGAAAAGATCAAAGAGCTCGAGGATGAGATGGCGAGGACTCAGAAGAACAAGGCTACGGAGTGAGTGTGTGGCTGCGCTCCATGCGTAGCAGATTCAAGGTCCTTGCCCGGAAACACAGAGCTGACGTCCGATACATGCACAATCATCCCCTTCTTCAAACGGGAAGGTACCATGTCGGCCAACTGAGAGCCAAGATCGCCAAACTCCGAGCCCAACTTTTGGAGCCGGAGAAAAAGTCAGGGGCGAAAGGTGAAGGGTTCGATGTCATGAAGGCAGGTGAAGCAAGGGTCGCACTGATTGGATTCCCATCGGTCGGCAAATCCACCTTGCTCTCAAAGATCACTGACACTGCCAGTGTTAGCGCTGAGTACGCTTTCACTACCTTGACAGCGATTCCAGGTGTGCTCGAGTACGAGGGGACAAGGATCCAGATTCTGGATCTTCCTGGTATCATTGAAGGCGCTGCTCAGGGCAAGGGCAGAGGCAGACAAGTCGTCAGTGTGGCCAAAACGGCGGATCTCATCATGGTGAGTTTTAAGGCGTGCCGATGATAAGCTCGAGTCGGTGTCTTTCCAACAAAGGTCGACCTAATCTTGCTCACCTTTTATATTCTCACCAGATCATGATGGATGCTACCAAATCGACGCAACAGAGGCAATTGCTTGAACACGAGCTGGAGGCGGTCGGGATCAGGCTAAACAAGAGGAAGCCGGACGGTGAGTCCCGATTGCGGCATGGCGGTTCACTTCTCACCTTTGTATGGGACGATGTCACTGACAAGGAAGGGGATACCTGTGAAAACTCCACGTTGTCCTGTCCACATAGTTGTTCTCAAGAGGAAGAATGGAGGTGGTATCGTCGTCACCAAGGCGATGGGTTTGACACTGACCAAGATTGATGAGAAGATGATCAAGTCCATTCTTCAAGGATACAAGATTCACGTGAGTTTCCCGCTAATTCTCCGGATGAACTCCCTTTCAACTGGCCTTGGTGCTGACATACTCTTCTGTCTGTAATAGAACTGCGACGTCATGGTCCGGGAAGACATCACAGTCGACGAATTCATCGATGTTGTTCTTGGTAGGTTGATCAGATACACCCTCACAGGAGTCGCCCTACTTTGATCACCACGATCCGTGCTTGCTTATATCCTTCCTCTCTTTGCTTCTATTTCTTTTCGCACATCCTTCAGGCTCAAGGAAGTACACGCCGGCACTGTACTGCTACAACAAGAGTGAGTTTGACATGTACTTCTCACTCTTCATGGATGACGTGCGTGGATCCTCACTGACACGAGAACTCCTTCTGCAGTCGACAGCATCAGTATGGAAGAGATGGACAAACTGGCTCGCCAGCCACACAGTGTAGTCATCAGTTGTGAGCAAGATCTCAACATGGAGCATTTGAAGGACAGGATATGGGTAAGTCTAACTCTGAGATTAACCTCGTCAGCCTTTTCGCATCAGCAACTGAATCACGCCTGATAAACCTGACCACCCCCCCCCCCCCCCCCCCCCCCCCCACCCCCCCCCCCCCCACCCCCAAGCTTCCCCCTAAACACTCTCCAGTCAGCAAGGGACAAGGTCCCAGACGGTCTTGCCAACATGGTCCGCCTTCCTCCTCGAGGTCTTCAGGAAGCCGTCACCATCGGCGCCCCCCCCCCCCCCCCCCCACCCGGTTTGAACTGGCAGGAGGAGCTCGCTCTCAATCGCATTTACACGAAGAAACGCGGGGAGAAACCGGATCTTAACGATCCTTTGGTGGTTAGGGAAGGAGCCACGATTGAAGCGGTGGTGAGTAGGCTCAAGTTCGCTGAACCTGTCCTTTTCTCCTAACTCTCTTCTCTTTTGCGAATCAGACTGGAGAGAAAGTGAGCTTACGGCCAAGCTGATTGATTGATGCCATTCTTGCGATGACTTGCTTGCCAGTGCCACCAAGTGCACAGGTCGTTGGTCGAGAAGTTTAAGTAGTGAGTGTGACCGGTCGAAGCCGAATCGAAAAAGAAAGACTCGGGGAGCCGGCCGAACTGATGTGGATCCGTACCGCGGTTTGGATGTATCAATTTGGGACCACATTTTCTCATCATCTCCTTCACCCACTCCCCTTCCGTCCCCTCATCGTGGTTTCATCTATTGATATGCTCAGCGCGGTCGTGTACGGGAAGAGTTCCAAGTTCAGCGGAGGTCAAAAGGTAGGGCTGAACCACAAAGTGGCGCCGGACGATGTGGTGACGCTCTTTACCAAATCTTGAAGGGTCGGTTAGGCTTGAGTAGGGAAGGCGTGGGACGGCGATGGTCTAGAGGATCCATGCGGAAATGTTGGTTTTTGAAAATCGAATCGGGGAGACACCTCTATCGCTTCCACTTCCATCTCGATCAGGAAGGGGTTTGACATAATGTTGAGATTCGAGCTTCGTTACATTACGGCAAGCAATCAAGAATCAACAAGCGCACCTTTTCTTTTCTCGTTTGGAGACCAAGGCTGAGTTCAACAGAGTGACCAATCTGCGGCACGACCACTCTGTGTGATGTAGGTCTCTGACAGGAGTTGTTCGGACTCTTTTACTTGCAGGATCTGAGACTTGCAAGAGACTTGCTCCGAACTTGCTCCGCCTGTTGAGGGTACCACCCCGATCAGACGAGATCGGGCCCCCCTGAGGAAGAGTTTCAAGCGAGTGGAGGCGGGATGCGATCCAGAAGTTCTCAAGGGGGACGATGAAGCCGATGGTCTGGTTGATTGAATGCAAGCCTAGCAAGACCAAGGTGCTAGGCCAGACCTGCACCTCCCTCGAATGGAGTGAGAAAAGGGAAGGGAGAGGGAGAGAGATAATGAAATGATAGAGTCCAAGGGGGAGATCGTGTCCTGCTCCTCCTCCACTCTGCTTCAACCAAATTGATACCGAACGGGCAGACAAAGCATAGAGAAAGCATTCATTCATGCTTCCGTACTCTTCGTATGAAGTCTCGCCTTAACCCAAACCTCTTCATCACCAACCGTCCATTCGTCGATCCATCCATCCTTCCAATCATCCACTCATCCATCCACTCATTCATCCTATCATCCATCCTATCATCCATCCACCCACCCATCCATCCATCCATCCATCCATACAGGTGGCTCTTCTTCATTCCCTCATCTCCTCAAGCATCTCTTCCCGACTCGCCTCTTCCCGTCATCCCCAGAGACTCTTCCGGATCCCCTTCGGCATCCTTTCCCTTTGGCCCCTCTATCCCTCATGCAACGGAGAAACCGGCGTAACATCTAGGTAGGATTAGAATCATGAACAGGCGTAATAAGCTGTCCAAGGAGAAGAAAGGGGAATCTCAGCATCCTCCATCCTCCCAGGCATCTTCTTCTGCCCACCAGCTCTCTTCAAATCACGACAATTCCCAACCTCTCCCCACCTCGAAATCCTCCTCGGGTACAAGCACTCCAGCCACCGACTCAGGCGACGAGATCAAGCTGAACGGATCCAGCGCTCGGGCAAAGCCACCGAGGAAGATCATCCTCGAGAGGAACAGGAGACCCAGCCTCTCGGGAAAGCACAGCTACAATGTCAGGGCCCCTGGCACACCGTGGCACGAGCTCGACCTTTCAGAGGTCGACTTCCTCAAACATCACGTCGAGATTGACAGCCCGCCCTTGAAGAGGGGCTTCATCAAGTACCGAAGGATCTTCTTCATCGTCGGAGCCATACTTGGCGCTGTTCTCGCAGCCCTGGTGAGCAGGAATGTGGAGATGGCCGAGCACATGGCCACCCTCAGGAACCTCGTCGACGAGCAGATCGATGGGTTGGGTATCGATATGCCTTCCTTGGACCTCGGCTTGCCAAAGGAGTTTGCCGAACTCGGCGACAACCTCTTCTCGAGATCCAGGGAATGGTTCAAGAACAAGGACTTCCATACCGGCAGGACGCTCTTCGCCGATGGCTACCGTGCAGAGCACCCCGTCATCCTCCTCCCTGGTATCATCAGCACCGGTCTCGAGAGCTGGACCACCGACCCCGAGTCGTCCGGCTACTTTAGGAAGAGGCTGTGGGGCACAACTACGATGATGAGGACCATCGTCTTTGAAAAAGATATGTGGGTCAAGCACCTCTCCCTCGACACAGAAACCGGCCTCGATCCTCCCGGTATCCGTGTCAGGGCCGCTGAAGGGCTCGACGCCGCCAGCTTCTTTGCCGCCGGTTTCTGGATCTGGAGTAAGGTGATCGAGAACCTCGCCGTCCTGGGCTACGATACCAACAACCTCTTCCTGGCTAGCTACGATTGGAGGTTGAGCTTCCACAACCTCGAGGTGCGCGACAAGTTCTTCACAAGGCTCAAGCTCAAGTTTGAGCAGAACCTCCACATTTACGGCAAGAAGACCGTCATGGTCTCCCATTCGATGGGCTCCAGCGTCTTCTTCTATTTCCTCAAGTGGGTCGAGGCTGAAGGAGAGGGGATGGGCAACGGGGGTCCCGACTGGGTCGAGAACCACGTCGAAGCCTTCACCTCGATCGCCGGAACCTTGCTTGGCGTGCCCAAGGCCATGGCAGCCCTGCTCTCCGGTGAGATGAGGGACACGGTCGAGGTACCCCCCGCCGCGGCCTACCTGCTGGAAAAATTTTTCAGCAGAAAGGAGAGAGCCAAACTGTTCCGAAGCTGGGCCGGGTCTGCGAGCATGATGATCAAAGGTGGAGAATCTGTCTGGGGCAACTCGACCTGGGCTCCGGATGACGAGCCTGGTGCCGAGGACACCCACGGTCACCTCTACAGCTTCAGGGAGCCCGGTACAGACCAGGAGAGCCTCGACGAGAAGTCGGTCAAGTCTAACCTGACCGCGCAGGATGCTCACCTCTGGCTTTTGGAACACACCCCATCATCATTCCAGAAGATGATCGCCACAAACTACTCGAACGGGATCGAGAAGGACGCCGAACAGCTCCAGAGGAACAACCAGGATCCGACCAAGTGGTCCAACCCGCTCGAGGCGCCTCTACCCCACGCTCCGAGCATGAAGATCTATTGCATCTACGGACACGGAAAGCCGACCGAGAGGAGCTACTGGTACCAGCAGGGGCCTTACGAGCAAGACGATCGTCTCATGGATGGCAAGTACCCACAGTGTACCGACTGCGAGAATGTAACGCACGTAAAACCCCTCGATTTCCCGACGGGCAGGACCAGTTGGATCGATTCCACCATGTGAGTCCCCCCTGGAAGATCTGGAAGAGAAGGGCTTTTTATTCTATTTGATTTTTTTTTTTTTTTATTTTTTCATTTTTTGCAGTTTGGGGAGGGCCAACATCGATTCGAATGCTTACATCATGATCTTACTTTTGTCGCTTGTCCGGCAGACACAAGGAGGATGCAGTTCCAAAGGTTCGAGCAGGATGCAAGATGGGAGAAGGTGATGGGACAGTCTCACTGCTCTCGCTCGGAGCCATGTGCGCTCAAGGTTGGAAGCTTGATCGGTACAACCCTGCTAAGAGTGAGTACGGTGGTTATGTCGAGGGTGCGCCTGGATCCCTACCTTGGTCCCACCCCCATTTCCCCCCCCCCCCCCCCCCCCCCCCCCCC